>QVNV01025029.1:0-14763 GCA_014825455.1 Pseudomyrmex pallidus | reverse complement strand
TTTTGACGAAACGAATCTGTCGAGATGTCGATTCACGTTTGACGGTCGAATCAACCCTTCGTGGCCAGACTTCGAATAAATGACGACGAGTCAGTCAGACCGGGTCTGTGAGACTCACGCGATCGAATTTCTCCGCGAAAAATCGATATTTTTTCAATTTCTTTTTTTTTTTTTTTATCAAAAGTTCGAACGCTTCCGCGTCGATAAAAAAAAACAAATTTAAAAAATCTCTAGTAGTTTCGAAGATACAAGCGTTTAAAAAAAAACTTTCTTTCTTCTAGAAACGGCGATGCGCAATTTCCGAGTAGGTCTGGGAGACCCACGTCTGACTGCGAAGAGTTAAACTAAAAAAATATCAAATATTAAAGACAAGATTCTAAAACTTTTAACTCTGTCATTTCAAAGGTCGGAAAATTTCTTTTTTTTTTAGGAAAAAAAACATTCCTCTAGAAGTTCTAAAAGATATTTGCGCGATTAGAGTTACTTGCAACATTCTTCGCATATTAGAAGCGAACGTACATATAGCACAGAGCCTAATAAATTTTATAGCAAGTCTATTATCGATCGCCGTCGGTGTGCGTGTGTGTGTGTGTGTGCAGGTGCGTTCGTGTACGCAGTTTTGCGCGCCCGGATTATTATGCACCTTCTCTTTGGCTTAATGATCTCGCTGCGGTCGGATTTCATCAAGCACTGCGGTGCGCGCGGTTTCCTAACAGAAGCGGCGCAATTTACGCGAAATGTAAATCGCGGAGCTTTTCAATATTGCGCGATAAAAAAGTTTTCGATACACATCGAACAATTGCTTCAACGAAGGTAGCAAATTCGATTTGTTTTTTAACAACAACAAAAAAAAAATTTTGTGCGCGCACGACAATTATTACGAGAGAGACACAATTTTTCCTCGCGTTTGCGCGTTTTTTCTACACGTATACGCGGCGTTATGTGCCAGTTATCTTTGCTCCAGTCAACAGAACGCTGTTCATTGAGCACAAAGCGCTAAATCGAGCGATTTGTGGAAAAACTCGGCCCGCTCGAAGCTTCTCGCAGCTTGAACAATTATCACGTCCGCTTTTCGATATATATGTATGTGTGTGTATATACATATATATTGCTCGATTGCATCGCGTTTAACTGCGAAAAGTAAACTATGCAAAAAACCGCCTCGCGCAATGGCAACGCCTAAAAAATAAATTGTCCGCGACAATAATCGAGATATTTTTCCCCGGGTTTCAAAGTCAATTTGCGAGAAACGGTTGGCGAAATTTTCTCTTCGAGAAAATAAATACGAATTGATGTATTTAACATTCGCTGACTCGGTCACAACTTCAAGGACTACGTGACTGACATCGCAATACAAATGTTAAAATCGAAATGTGTCAAACGAGACGCTCTTTAACCCACACATACAGATACTCCCGTGAAATATTTTACATTAAGTGTGATATTTTTTTTTTTATGTAACCCCGTGAAATAATCATTGCGAAAATATATTCGCGCGTGCGCGCGTAAAACGTAATGTAAGTACTTTTATAAAAAAGTGCAAACTTCTCTGTGCGCAAAAAAATTGATAAATAATAGCGCTGCTAAATATAAACACTGTGTATACATAAACACTTTATTAAAGAAAAAAAAATACAAACCATCTCAAAAATATTGAAAAGGAAAGATGAGATGTGAATAATTCGAGATACGGGCACTGTTGTGTGAATGAGAAAAGTCCAGTTATGTGAAAGTGGGAGAGGGAGTTAATGTTTTCATTTTTGCGCGAGCGAAGCTTTTCTTAGAACTTGCCACAAAAAGCTTAATAACAAAGATACCTGCTGAAGATGTCTAACGGATAACTTCGACCAAAGTTCAATCGCGGTCCGAATCAATAGCCTCTGGATGTCTCACGAGATGAAACAATGACGATGATGATGAACGCGTTGCGGAGAGAAATTCGGTCCGAGAAATCGAAGAAAACGCTAGCTAGTAGCGTTCGATTCGCTGGTGGCTGCGCGACTGATTCAGGAATCGGACATGAAGTGGCGGCTTACAGGTTTACGTTTACCTGATCAAGAGTGAGTCAACTCCTGAAGAGGGAGGGAGAGATCACATTGGAAGGAAGAGGGAAAGAGAGAGGGAGAGAGAGAATGAGAACAACAAATGTAAAGGTGGGGAACGAGAGAGAGAGAGAAAGAGAGACCGCACGAAGCGAGCGAGAAAAGGAGGCTTGGCGCGAGAAGGGGAGAGGGCAGGTAACAGGTGAGAGAAGGTCAGGAACGTAGACGGCAGGGCAGCAACAGGAAAGCAACGCTCTCAGGTTCGAAAGCGGAGGGCCTGATAGTAACAAAACCAAAAAAAAATAAAATAAAATAAAATAAAAGAAAATTCGTAAAATTTCCAAATATTACAGTTCCTTGTTTTATTTCTCACAATATTTGTTTTTCTCGGAAAAATACGACACTGACAATAATTAAATCTTTTCATGTCTGTACGAATTTTGTGCTTTTGGGCCCCAAATTCGCGGCGTACATTCCTAAAACCGGACGCCACCCGACGTTGCCAGATTGGCAGGCGGCTGCATGTCGCGAATGCAGGTTACACACAAACAAACACAAACATACACAAACACACACGGGGTCCTATCGGATATGTTATTCTTTCTCTTCGAAACTTTCATGTGCCTATCGAGGTGCCTCCGATAACAGGAGCGTATCTCGGGTCTCGATCCGAGCTTATCGGGATCGTATCGTCGTCGTCCGATCGCAATTACGCGACGCGGAAAAAATCGGAATTTTTCACTCGTATGAAAGAAAAGAAAATAAATGATAGGAGAAACATGTGTGCCGGAACGACACGCATTGTTGACACGCTCGTCAACGAGACGGATCGCGTGACATCTGACCGCACGACACCTTTTAATGTCACCGGACATGCCGATACAAAATATGGTGCTCGTTAATAAATAATTAGAAGAATTTTTTTGTTCGGCGTAACTGTGTGGGTTTTTTTTCGGAGCGAGTTTAGAGCGACGTGATTTCTCCTCGCAATATCGGGATAAAAAATTACGATAACATACATACGACATCGTAAAAATACGATATAATTAATTAATAGCAATTTGCCGAGAGAAAATACGCTTTTAATGCGGAAATTAAAATACGTGCGTGAAATCACGCTCTAATGTACGCGCGAATAAAAGAGTTCGTCGAACCTCTCTCTCGTCTATTGCATCATTTCACAAAACCAGTTCGTAAGTGACACCTACGCGTCGAGAGTCGGACGTGATTCATGAGTTTGCTCGCCGACAACCGCACCGATCTAAAAACGGCCTGGGGTTAGGTGTGGTCGATTAATTCGCACGAAAAAAAAAAAAAAACTTTATCTCTGTTTGAACAGAAACAGAGAATGATCTTCAACTACGTCGTGTTATGACATATTTTCCCGATGTTACGTAAAACGATAAACTCTTTGCTTATATGTACGACAAGTACTCATATATAGGCGAGTAATATTGTTGTTTCGAGATATATATCTTTCTCGGTTCTTCGTGCTTTATTTTTGCGCGAAGAGACACCGAGACAAGAAGAAAGACAGAAACGCTCGCGCGCTCGCGTTCGAGCAAACTTTGAAGAACGAAACTTCGGAACTGGTTAAACCACGGAAATCTTCCGAGACTCCGCTGTACGACGATTTGACCTACATCGTAAAATCGTAAACTACGGGTTCCTCTCCGCGTTTGTTCTACGTGATCCTCGTTTCGTGTATGTGTGTGTGTGTGTGTGTATAACGGAACGTCATCGTCGTCCCGAAACTTTCTCCGAGACATGACCGCGAGACACAACGGACCCATTAATAACCCGATGACGATTAGTATTTCCTGCCGCCGCCGGCTTAAGGTTACTGAGATGACCACGAATATATACGCGATTCGAATTTAGAACGACGCCAATTAAGATCCTAAAGTAGGTCTGTTTTATCGATAAAACTGAATTTTTTTTCGCGCACATTAATCTTATTTTTTGGCTGTATAGATTGATAAATCCTTTTCTGCAATTAAAGTACACACAATAAGGAATCCGGGACGTTCAAATTTATATAACAAAATAAAAAAAAAATTTTTATTTAACAAAATGTTTTATATGTATAACAAAATAAATTTGTTTATTAAAAAAAAAAAAAAAAAAAAAAAAATTAGTGTGCGCCAAAAATTCAGTTTATCGATAAAACAGACCCACTTTAAAATCTCTTTAAATTTCAAGTCGACAAAACACCACATAATTTCAATTTTAGAGTTTTACTAGTCTGCAATTCCGCGTTGATCTCAATCTTAAATTTCCAATTTTTACATGTAAATATAAAATAAATATTAAATGTTTAAAACTGTCGTATACTGTACGATATTAATTACAAGTGATAACCTTACTTGGTTTTAAAACACGCAAAAGAAGACGCGCGATTTTTTCTTTGCAACAGCCGTTGCAATTATGCGATTGCTATGAAAATTGCGGTCTGCTGCAAACTGCGAGATCGTAAAGTCTTGCAGCGTGTAACCGGTCTCGTACGAGAGATCCTTAGCGGTTTAGGAGGACGTGCTCCAGTTAAGATCGGGCAACAATCAAACCCAACTGCGCGCCGTTACGCGTCCCCGCGTAAAACATTCTTTAAGCGCGCGCGCGATCATGTAGGTCCTCCTGTGATCGTTTATAAAAGAGAGGGGGGGGGAGAGAGAGAGAGAGAGAGACCATCAAGTTACTATATTGCGCTTTCTAAGTATCGTTTTTTCTCGCATAATCGTAATTCTCGTCAAGCGATTAATTATTTTACATTGTCATCTGGAAATTAACTTTGAAAAAAATCCAAAATGTACAAATTTTTTTTTTTTAAGAATTTGTATTAAGAGATTAAGAAAATTCTCCATTTGGAAAAAAAACCTGTAACATACGCAATTACGCAAACGCGCGCACGGTGACACGTGCTTGTATGTAAATTAGTGACACTAAGGGGATGGTTACATCGGGCGCTAACATAAAGTATTTCCGGTGTTTGATGCGCGTTGTCGCGACGCAGGAGAGCGACGGGGGTTGCGAGGGTAGCGACGCCGAGATGATCGGTAACGGGCGACGGGGCGCCGGCGAGAGGGATCGCGATTTGGAGGAAGATGACGAACTCGAGAGCAGGGAAGAGAGAAGCTCGGAAAGTGGAGGTGGTGGAGGTTTCGGTGGTTGGAGGTCCCACCTACTCGGTGGGCTAACGCAACGTGTCAAATCCTGGTACTGGGGCGCCAGGCCCCTCGTAAGTTTTCCCACTCTCAGCGAACACTCAGTCTCTTTTTCTCTTTTTTCTCTCTCGCAAACACGCACTGTTTTTTCTTCTTTTCCCCCCTTCGCCCCCTTGTCTTTTTGTACAAGTTTCTTCTTTTGTTTTTTTGTACTTCGCCTCTGTCCGGCACCGATTTCGCACCGACTCGCAGGATAACGGAACGAAGATGACGCGAGAGAAGATAGAAAAAAAAAAAAAATTGTATAACGAGAAAGAAAATTGCGACGTGCTGTTTCAAATATTTGTTTAAGAAAGATGTGTCTTGCGAGAAGACATTGTCGTGAAAGTGTTCGAGAACGCAAATGAGGGACACACCGATTCGATCACTCGGGGGATCATGTTTCAATTAGAAAGGAATGGGCGTGCGCGGTCGTTGTAATAGACGGTGATTTTCTCAACGCGGAGAGCCGCGTTCCGCGTCCGCAGAACGGCGCCGGAAGTCACGATAACATCTCCGCAAAAAAAAATTACAATGCAGTTGCGCGCAATCGTAAACCAAGTTCATCGCAGTTGCCAAACGTCAGTTTCAGTGACATAATAATATATGGAAAAAAAAAACAATGTAATATTGCTAATTATTTCTGATATTTTATTTTTTGTAATATATTTAGTCTCAAATACATACACAGATGCAATTTGTTTACATGTATCTATTGTATTTAATTATTGCATCCCAATTTTTTTATTTAGATACATGTTCTTTCTATCTTTGTTCATTAATTCTTTGATGACTTTTGTAATTTATAAAATTTCCAAGCAACTTAGTTTTACCGTTACTCGGCTATTATTGTTATTTATTGAAGATGGCACGAATCTATTTTTCTCAAAGTTATACCTGGAACTACTCGACGCGAGGCAAAGTTCCCTTTCCGCACGAACGGCCGCGCTACAATCGAATTGTGAGAGCGTTACGGTGAAATATAATTGGCAGAGAGAAAATAACAGAGAGAGAGAGAGAGGAAAGAGAGGTTTGCGCACGGCGCGGCAATAAAGCGTCTCGCAATAAAAATCGCATTATATAGCGGAGAACAACGAGACATCATAAACTTCCGGCGGCGAGGTCGCGATTTCAATCTATCCGGATCGTGTTTACGTAAAACAATTATCGAAAAAAAAAAAAACGCCGAAAGTTCAGTGAGTAATAGATTTAATTCGACTGGAAACTGTGTTTACGTTAAGCGCAAGACGGCACAAAGTAATTTAATTGTCGGAAAAATGCAATTGCTGAAGAAAATCCTCTCTCTTTGTTGTTTTTTTTTTTCCTTAATTTCTCCCGCAATTGATTGAAACCAAGTCTCGAGCGAGATTTTACGAGCAAATCACAGACTGCGAGTCAGTGCGAAAATGCGATCGGCGGAGGGAGAAAAAACGATAAACGACACACAGGTAAAACGCGGCACGGCGGAAACTGATACAATTCGAGTTATCGAAGAAAAAAAAATTACGTCTCCCTTCGGCATGAATTATCTTCTTAATTAGATTTCTTTTTTTTTTTTTTTTTTTCACACTTGTCTCACAAAATCAAGTACCCTTGTGCTCCTAGAGCTAGCAAAAATTAGTCGTCATAGCGTTAGGTATGTTACGTGTTTTTTATCTTAGATGTCTTGCACATGCTACCTTTTACGATTTGTCTTTTTCACATTCAAGCACGATCATTTATTTATTAACAAACACGTGTGTGTATATGCACAGAGCGTCTCGTCGTCACTTTTTCTCAGTCGTGTCGAGTTTCAATCGCAGACCTGGACGATTTTGTTGAAGCGAAGTTTCTCTCGTCGTGTTTGCGAATATCTATCTGTGGCAGAACGCGATCAAATCGTCACGTGACTCGAAAACAGATCAAGTTACGAATATCGCAATTTTACACTTTACACCTCCAAAAAAAAACAAAACAAAATCTATGATATCTCTTTGTTTCTTGTAAAATGAACTATCCCTTTTTTTTTTAACAACAATTTTGCAAACAGACGTTTATTAAAGAACGAGAATAAAGAAGTATATCTCGAAACTCGTGAAGAAAATCCGTCATATCGAGGATTTCATTTTGAATCAAAACTTCGTCACAAAACCGTCGTTGAAACTTGATTATGCGAGACGTTCTATACACGTACGTATAGATATGGGCACGAGGATGTATACCATATATGCGCTACCACATATTCACATAGATGTCTTTTAGCATGCACGATCACTTTATTCACATAATGACATAAACAGAGAGAAGAAATTTTGCGATAAAACTCAAAGCCTCGCGAGATTATAGCGCGCGCGCACACACACACACACACACACACACACACACACACACACACATACACACACGGAGTATTTAACGATGTTATTCGATCAGTGAACGAATTTTATTCTCGTGACACGTATCGAGATAGTAAAGAACGGAAGAAACTTTACGCCAGTAAATAGTTAAAGACGTCGTTAAAGCGGAGAAGAGTCGTTGCAATTTTTGTTTTCATCAGAAATCTTATCCCGAGATTAATCTCAACCCGACGAACTTTGTTCGGATACGAGGCAATAAAAGATTTTTTTTTTGTTTCATAAGTTCGAAAATCGCGGACACGTATCAAGCGAAAAGAGAAAGAGACGGCGGGCGGAAAAAAAATTTGATCGAATTATCAACGTGGGAAGAGAGCGAGATTGTTTCGCTCCCAATGAGACGAGATGTGCGTGCGTGCGTGCGTGCGTGTCGCACACTTTCACCATTCTCGCTTTACATATACCGTTTCTCTCGGAGGAAATAAGTTGATCCAATTAACTCGATCTTCACATCTTTCGGCCGTGAACTCAAATATTGCATAATTGACAAGCGCTAAAAAATTAATTGCCCTTGTAGAGAGAGAGTTTTTAATTAATAAAGTTTCTCTAAAATAGTGTTAGTTTGATTTTTTTTTCATCCAGTAGGACGTTTGCGATATACACTCCTTGCGTTGTTGAATTAACATCCGATATTTTGTTATAATTGAAATTATTATTTCCAATCCATTATTTTTCCTCGTAGAAGGATTAAAAGTTTTACTCTAGTAGAAACAAATCCAGTAGAAACACTTCTTGTGCATCAAAATAATAATTAAAAAAAAAACTTTTTTCACAGAATTTTATTTACACCACGTACAGAAGAGACTGGGGCTGGTTGTGACAACGGGTAAAAAAAATTACAGCCTTGATTAGTGATGAAAAAATAAGTGCTACAATAAAACTAAAAGAAGACATGCGACAATATCAACTGTCACGCACCACATACGTCGGTATAACGCTGTTGTTATACAATATTATTTTTCATCACTAATCAAAGCTGTAACTTTTTACCCGTGTCACAACCAGCCCCAGTCTCCTCTACATATACTAGTGTGTTGATCTTAAAACCGATCATCGCTCCAGCTGCATGAGTGTACGGTGTTAGTTGAGAAAATTCAAGAACAATGTGATAAGTAAATAAATGACGTCTTTTTTAATTTTTTTTTTATCTTAACATACGACTTGATCCCCCCCGCATCATATGCAATACATAGTTACAAAAAAAAAAAAACGTATACTTCATGTTGCGATAGAAAAAAGACTCCCGATAGTTCCCAGCGCATAACATTTCGCACGAAATAGCGGTCGTGTACAGTGAAATCATACTTTTACCACATTAGTTGACATCGTTGTTAAACGATGTCGCGATCTCGCGACGATATATCTCCGCTATCGATGTGTCACACGCTCGATGTCTGCTGCGCCAATGAAAACGATACACAATAATAAGAACCAATGTCGATTCGTAGCCGACACAATTAGCTGTGCGATAACGACAACACCATCGTCATTACACCACAACCACCACCACCACCACCACCACCACCACTATCTCTCTCTCCGAGCACTAAACCAAAAACACCCAACCGCTAGCAGCCTGCTATCAGCAAGCATGACTCAATTTTTCAATATATATTTCTCTTGTGATTTTTACATCAACATACATTATTACGTATTACGTGTATAATTCTGGAAAATCGTAGCCGTTACATGTCGCACGTATACATACGCCGCGACGACATTATACATGTGTCATGCGCGCGTGTTTTGTACAAGCACATATGTGATTCACGTCATTACATGCACAAAGGGTGATGCAACAATTGTGCTGCACGCGAGGGAAAAAGCGCGAAATGTGTGGCGAGAACACACAGCGGAGGAGACAGACAAACCGAGAAGAAAGAACAGACCGAGGCACGAAAAAAAAAAAATTGCACGAAACGATTAAAAAAAAAAAAAACTCCTCTTACAAGAGAAAGTTCCTTCGTCACTTTTTGATTGCTAAAAGCTGTGTTTTTTTTTTCGAACGCACAACTCAAACGATAATAAAATTAATAAATTTCTTTTGTTTGTTGTTTCTTCGGTTTCTATCGCATTGTTGAATTATTCCGATTCCGCGAATGAGAATCGGATGGGAATAATACGTGGATATATAATACTTTTACTTTTCGCCAATTCGAGATCTGTCGTTTCCTTCGTTTTTCTTTTTGTTCGTTTTTATTTAATTTCCAGCACGCTAGATAAGGCATGCGAGATGAGAAAGTATATATCGAGAGGATTTTCTAGCCGGAATGCACCGCATCCGTTTCGAAATACACTTCTCTCTCTCTATCAGCTTCCGATCAGCACTTTCGCATTTTTGCGTCGAGGTCGATGTGTTTCGTTTTATTCGAAAAGACAAAAAAAATGCACTCCGTAAACTCGCGAGAAACTCACCAACGATATAACTTATATCTTACAATGTATTTATGTATTATCTCTCTTTTACCACCGGAAGCTGCACGTGAAGACTGTCAGATCGCTCTTCCACTGCGGCGTGCACGCGATTTTTACGCCTAGCATAAGCCTTCTTAGTGTGCTGTCATTGTGCGTGGGTGTGCACATTGGGATTCTTCGCTGGATACGCGGCAGCGATCAAGTTGCGTCGCAAAGGAGAAAAAAAAGAAAGTTGAATAATATTCTCCAATAGGAAAATTTATATTCTTGCACATTGAATCCCCAAAATTCATTATTTTTTATAGATTTTATTAATTTCTTTTTTATTTCTATTTTTTTCAATTTTTTCTGTATAATAAATAAATAGAAATAATAAGAACAAAAATAAATTTTTTCTTCAACGGAAGAAATAAAAGAAATAATTTTTTTGCAAAATTAATTTGTCGCGTATTTATTGTAGTTTTTATCTAAAATAACAAAATAAAAATTAAAAAAAAACAAAACTTTTGAAATGATTTCTGACCGCTGGCGCGAATCCGGCGAAATAGCCGTACGAAGGGACTCGATGCTCGAGTGCCGCCGTTTGAATGCAAGTTGTGCCCGTTCCAGGAGCTCGCGCACAAACTCTCGCGGAGCTTCGACATGCAGGAGGCACAGCTGCTGGAGGAAGGCGGTTCCGGCGGCGGGCCCGCCGGCAGTGGAACCGCGGGAGGTCCTCCGCGGCGGCATCACAGCGTGCAGCGGTTGACGCGCAGCGAGATGTCGGAGCGCAGGGAGGAAGACGGCGCCCTGGTGGTGCCCGATCATCAGGGCAATCTGCGCATTACCGTCAAGAAAACCAAATCGACCCTCGGCATCGCGATAGAGGGTGGCGCCAACACTAAGCACCCACTGCCCCGAATCATCAACATACACGTAAGTGTTTTTCTCTCAAAACTATTAATTACAAAGCGTAGGATGTCAAATTGATGCAAAGTTTAGATGCAGGATTAGAATGTTTTTTTTTTTTTTGAAAAATAATTAAGCAGCTTCGTAAAACACCCCCGTGCAAATAATCGCATGCAGACAGAGTCGCGCGTTCCGTCCTCCGTTCTCCATTAATGCTAATTAATATCTCGTTAATCTTTTTAATGAAAGATATTACGATAAAAAGTGTATGCGCGCGTACTATCACGGCGCTCGTTAAGCGAGAGTCGCTTAATTAGCTCGCTTAAATGAAGTTTGCTCGTATCGCTGAAATGCGCGATTAATATCCGTCGCAACGAATTTATCGTCGACGCCATTTACGGCGGCATAAACAATATCGTGCCATAAATATGACTAACGCACGCGGTATAATTCGTTGCAGGATAACGGAGCAGCTTATGAAGCTGGCGGTCTTGAAGTCGGCCAGCTCATCCTCGAGGTCGACGGTCAGAAAGTTGAAGGTAACGCCGACACAAATGTAGTACATAAATGCGACAAATTATACATGAGATAAATATATGTATATATATCATAGAAATATCACAGAATGCAGGTACGAGCCAAAACACAAGATGTTCGTGTGAGTGATTTTTTATTTGACCAAAAAACTTACGAACTCTTTCGATTTCTTCGTTCAAATCTTCTTCGATGTATGAGCAAAATTGTGTGATATAAAAATTATAAGGAAGGCCACAGAGCACTCATAGTGTGATGAAGCATCATCTCACAAACTGCTCCCCAACAAACAATCGAGGACAGCAAAACACGCCACGAGTTTACAAATTGTATTCAAACAATTGTACTATGTAGTACAATTGGTAAACTCGTGGTGTGTGGTGTCCTCGATTGTTTGCTGAAGAGCAGTAAGGTAATGCTTCACACTGTGAGTGCTTTGTGGCTTCCTTATAACTTTAATATTATACAATTTTGCTCAGATACTGATGAAGAATGAAAGGATCGAAACGCTTGCAAGTTTTTGGTATCAAATAAAGAATCACTCGCACGAACATTTTGAGTTTTGGCTCGCATCTGCCCACGCATTCTGTTTTATCGTCTCGTCACTTCCTACGTACATCTCGTAACTCCAAAACGCAAATTTGAAGGAGAACAGTTTAAGAAGATGCTGAACCGTTCTGTTTTACCGGCATTTTTTAATTTTCCACTCATTTTGTACTCATTGATCGGAATGAAAAACGCTTCTCCAGAATAAAAGAGAATATGTTAAAAAAGTGGAAAGTTTAAAAACATTCAAGAAAAACGAAAAAAAATTTATGGGTTGTTACGACATAGTCCACATTTTCACTTTATATACAAAATTGGCAGTATAAATCCAAAAGAAGGTTGTACTTTCCACTCCTAAAAACATAAAAAAATATTTTTGAGTGCTTCGAAAAGGCATTTCAAAGCTTGTAAGAAAAGATAGAAAAGTACGATTAATGCAATTTTAGCAGAAGCGACGAGACAAGGAGAGACACATATGTCTATCCTTGTCTCTCTTATGACATCTATCCTTGTTTTGGTTCTGTCCCGAGAGAGAGCGCAACTTACTGGACAGCGTAGCAGCTGAGTGGCAACTAAATCGGACTTTCGTTGTCGGTTCAGCATTTTCTTAAGGAATTTTTTCGGTTTCAAATTTTTATCTTACTTATGAATATTTTTTTTCAATATCTGGTGACCATAAAGAACATGACTTTCTAAGTGTATGTGACACTTGTATGATTATAGGAAGTGACGATCTCACGAGTTTACTCAATTGCCATAGAAATATTACTTCTACAATAAAAAAAAAAAAATAAATAAATAAATAAAAATAAAAATAAATACCAATTTCAATATCTAGTTTTTATCAATTACTGTCTATATCTAATTAGTTTTATCGATTCTGTGTATTATTTGTAGGACTTCATCATCAGGAAGTCGCGCGACTGATCGCCGAGTCGTTCGCGCGTCGCGACCGTAACGAGATTGAATTTCTGGTCGTGGAGGCGAAGAAGAGCAATCTGGAGCCGAAGCCGACGGCGCTCATATTCCTGGAGGCGTAGCAGGAATCTCCCACCTCCGAGCCGGAACCATCATAGCCCGACCTGATCGGAGCTCGGCCTGGAACAGTCCTTGAACTCAAACGTTATCGTTGAGACTATTCCGATCGAGGACTTCAACTCGCAACACGATCTTTTCGAGTTCTCGAACGGCCGAGCTGTCGATCAGTCGCTAATTCTATAATCCTGGCCCTGGTGGTGGGAAATTTCACTTCACTCTGTTAATGAAAAACAAGAAACAACATCATCCGGAAGACATACAAAGAAGAAAAACCAAGGAGGACGGACCGAGGTCCGGACCGGCATTGTCAGATTCCGAAACACAGACCTTTGAGGAAGAAGATCGCTTTTCAAGATGAAAATCACGAACCGCGCTACAAACAAAAAAAGACGTCACACAGATTTTTTTTCCGGAAAGTTCCCGGAACTCTTTCGCGCTGAACATATACAAGCGACGCGTTTGAACTTTCCTCTTTTCTCCGCGGCTTTGGCTCGGTGCGAAATTCGCGAATCGACGTGAAACTGCCCCGCAAACACAAGTTACTTTACTGTACAACATATGCAAACATACCGCTGTATATGTGACAGACAGTTCGATAGGAAGCAGCAAATACTTGGTCGAATCATTCGGGACAGCAAATTCCGAAGCTTGCGGAGGCAACGCCGGTCCTGATTTTGACACGGAAACTGTTGTTCGACAAATAAACGATAATTGCGCGATAATTAATCGTCGTTGCGACCGCGTGGACACGCACACAGAGCGAGAGATGCGGGTTCATCGACTCTCGGAGGAAGACGCGAAACGAGAATGAAGCTCGAAAAACAGAAGAAAAAGAGAGACATATTGTATATTTTTCATTGTTGACGTCTCGCGTCGGTTGCCTCGAAGATTAAGAAAATACGAGGGGATGATCGTGCAATGTGCCAAACTAATTACCGCGACTATTAAAACGCATACGTATTTTACGTATATCTAATAAAAGCTGGTGATAAAGGACTGATCTTGAGGAAGGGGAGAAAAGTGTGAACATCCTCTCTCATTTTTTTTTTCGCGCGCGATCGACGAATGCGCAAGAAGGAAGATGCGACGAGAGTGTGTGACTGCGTGAACGATTACCTCACACTCACATAAACACACGTGTCATGTTCAAACACGGATTATTATTATTATTATTATATTATATACTTCGCGTGAGAGCCGAATCGATTTTCTTCGACTCGAACTGTGGGTGAAATCGCGCCGTTGATTGAATTATTATGAGAGAATATAATATCGAAGAGATATCCGGAAAAGCGGAAGGACGTAGGTTCGTCGTTTCTCATTGGAAATTTGTCAGAAATTATATCGATAGACGTATAAAACATACATTAAATAAAGTAAATATGAAATTTGCACATAAAATAACATTTTTAGGAAGATACAATTTTTTTTTTCGATGAAGAATCAAATTAAGAGCTCGAAACGTAATTACGTAATTTTTCTAAATATGTGTAATTTCCTGTTTTGCTCGATGCTTTTCCATTTTCATTTTTATTTAACATTTTTAGCAGTTCAAAAATTTCAATATACTTAGATTTAACCCGTTGTGAGCCACACCTCAATCCAGTATACGTTGTAGCCACACTGGTGCAATTTTGCACTTCGCATGTTTGAAGTTTAATAACTTTCCAGTATAATGAGCTCAAAAATAATTTAAAACTAGTGAAA
>QVNV01025027.1:0-19809 GCA_014825455.1 Pseudomyrmex pallidus | reverse complement strand
TCCATCTTTTTCTTCTTCTTCTTCTTCTTCTTCCCTTACTTCGCTTCTCTCGTGGCCGGAGTCTATTCCACAACCCCGGCGAGATACGGAATTGCCCCCAATTTATTTCCCCGAGACCGGTGGCGGTGGCGGCAGCAACTTACCTTGTACCACGAAAGTGGGTACCACCCGCGAAGAAAGCGGCAGTCTGTTTGCCGGTAACGACACGGGTCACCCCCTCCCTCTTTCCCTTACATTCTCGGCTCCAACCTACTTACTACATTCGCGGCCCTTTTCTTCGTGGCGCGGATCGTACAATGCAAATATACCCGTCGTCTCCTCCGCTCGAAATGGTCCAATAAGAACATCGCAGCCCGTACCTTCAGACCCGGCGAGAGCGTAACCATTGGCCTAAGCGGGAGAAAAGAAATACAGAACGGGAGTAGCGCTTGAGACACACCTTGAGGGTGTGATTTTTTGACTCTCTCTCTTCGCGCGTAGAAACGCGCGCGAGATTGTACGCGTGATTCGAGTTTACATCACTGAAAATAGCGTGTGCCTGAGGTTCGCGGAATTTGTAAAATGAATATATGTATAAAGCGGGATTTTTTCTCCTCTTCTGAAATTTCATAGAGCAATTTTTATAACGAGAAGGTCGTTCGGTGTATGGCTCTTTGACGTTTTCGTGCTTTAGAAAATTTGCGCGAAATAATAAATCCTTCAGCGCGCGCGTTCGCACAGTGTCTGCGGAGTCTGTTGGCACGCAGAAGGATATCATCGCTTATGCAAATTGCGACGGGAACACGCGCCTTAATTTACAGACAAATACAGACGCTTAATCCTTTTATTACTTAGAAGGCAGACGCAACGCGCATATTGCGAATGCATGAATATTATACTGCATAGCGCCGCCGGACTCTCTCTCTCCCCTCTCTCTCTCCGAACGGTATTCACGACGCGTAACTCTCTCGCAATGCATAATGCAACATTTTCTACATTTACACAGCATTCGTATATTATTATTTTTTTTTTATCTGCGTCTAAGTGCGATTCTTTGACGTATAAAGTTTGTTTAAATCTCTTGTGTGATTTAAAAAACAAATGTGTATTATGTAATAATATTAATATTTACACGTGAATATAGATATCGCATAATATAATATTTTTGTAAAGCAAGCGTGTGTGTATGCGAAAATTTGCAAAATCAAAAGTTCATTCCATTGTAGAAAAATTTTATACAGCCATCATTTTACTGAATAATTTTTGAATTTGCACACAAATTACATATTCGACGGAACATCCGGGCAATGAATATCTCGAAGCTTGCGGCGTGGTGCGCAGCTTGTGTACAAAATACGCAATTTCGAAGCCATTGAACTTTTCGCCGAAGCTTTACTCGATATTTTTCGCGCTGCGCGCTCTCTTACAAGATACGTACGTTTGTGCAAAATTACTTCGAGATCTTTTAGAAAACTTTGATATCCGCGACGAATCGGAAAGAGATTGCTGCTTCGCGCAAATCGCACACGTGATCGCTGCGACGACGATCGCACAATAACCGGGAGAATAACCAAAAGAGATGGCCGGATTACTAGAGCGCGAAACTCTTTCCTTTGCTTCGCGACGTGTATCTTTCCCGTGTCACGTTAGAGACGAGGTGTCTGCAAATAGCTGACGCGATACGTCATTGTAACCGCCCGCGGGAATTCTCTCATATGTCACCGGATTATTGCGCCTTTCGGTGGCGTCAGCGCTCGGCAGGACTCGAAAGTCGATTTCTCGCAGCGATAAAATGCTCCCCTCTCCCTATCTCGTTTTCCCGACAACGCTCCGGTTTAGAAAACGTTCGTGAGAATTGCACGGTGGGAATGGAGCAAGAAGCAAAAAAAAAAAAAAAAAGCGAGAAACGCGCTTATAACGCGGCAAATAGCGGATAAATCATATAAGCGCTGTGTAAGGGATATTTCGAGCACTGCTGTACAATATTTTGACGAGTGTTGCGAATATACGCCAATCATTTGAATGCCAAACATTTTTGTCATTGGAAAGTGTTTTTTGTTTTTTTTTCTTTCACGAAAATCACGGAAATGAAAAGATACGTTTCTGTTCCACGATGCGCGTCGATCTCAAAGTCGGCTTTCATCAGTCTCGCCTCGTGATTATCACGTGCTTTTCTTTCATCTCCCGGCAGCATTCCTCTCCCATTCTGAAAAATCGGCGGGATTTATTCCACGTTCCTCCCTCCTTCTACCTCGTCGCACATGTCAACTACGAATTTCGTGATGAATCCCCCTCGCCGCACGGCAAATGCATTTTTTTCATCGGCGAGAATTATTGGCTTTTTTCGCTTCAATGGCCGAGCGGGACGCAGCGGCTAGAGTAATGAATTCTTTTCAGCGGGGAGAACGCGCGAGAGCGCGCAGAAATTAATTTAAATCTAGCGGACGGTAATTTGCTCACGTAACGCGGACGTCTACTCGTGTCTTTCTCTCTCTCTCTCTCTCTTCTCCTCTTTCTCTTCTCCTCTTTCTCTCTCTCTCTCTTTTGCACCGCAGAAGCGGTCGCTTCTTAATCAGCTCCCGCCGGCCTTTTTATCGACGGAATCCCTAACAAAGTGCGCGAACGTGTCGCGTCTCTCGCGCGCCCTTCGCCGCGACTTTCTATTTGTTCTATCGGAGGTGCTTGTCTCTTTCTCTCCCTCTCTTTTTCTCTCTGTCTCTCTGTCTCTCTCTGCAGCAGAACCGGCCTTTCGTCAGATAGATACAATTCCGCCTGGTCAGGAACGCTCGCTCCTGGATAATTGAGTTCGCCCCTTTGACAGACGCGCTATTCACCCTTTTAATCCACGTCCATTACGCGTGACATCGAAGCAGATTCCGTTGCGCGAAACCCGAGAGCGTCGCGCGTTGCTGCGTCCCGTTTTACCATCGTCATCGGCCCTTCTCCCCTTGTACAATCGCCAATGTTAATCGCGTCGGTTTTAATTTGCGTTTACTCCCCTTCCCTTCTCTCCTTCTCCCCACCCTCTCCCCCCGTGAATTACGTTCGTTTACTCTTCCGCATCGTCGGCCTTACGAGAGATTCGCGGCGGTTTAGTGGCTCAAAGTTAATTCGCGTTTTCACGAATGTGTACGGTGATTTTTCGGCAAAGTGACTGTAATTGCTCATGCGAAACTAATTGTGAAATTAATTAATTTCGTACAGAAGGGGCAAAATGATGTGGTGTGTATCGGCAACGCGCGCGTTCTCCTGTTATTCGAATTCAAATACGGTTTGAAGTTAATGATTTGACATTTGAATGACAATTGAATTATTTGAGGATTTCTCTCTCTCTCTTTCTCTCTCGCTTTTCCGTCTGTTCTTGTAGATGGAAGACACATCGAACACGCGTTTGTTCAAACGACAGCTGCGGATTCGGCGGGTCTTATCGGCGGTGAACCGAGTTGTCTGACGCGGCGAACGCCTGACCGTGCTTTCCACAAATTGGCACGCGCTACTCAACACAGTAACTGGCCTCGTTACAGCGTCCTCGTCGTTACCTGGGAAACCATCGTCTCATATCCTTTGACGCGTGTCCCGCTTTGAGACTCGAGCCCCGTGAATGCGAAACATCGATATTCTTGATCGAGTTTTCGATCTTGACCGATCGCTTTCATCGTCGCGTGGAAGAGAGAGCGTATGTGTGTGTGTGTTTGTTTCTGACGAGAGACCGGAACCTCGTCGTAAAAGGAAACTATATCTCCATATTCAATGTTCTGATCTTTGAGGAGAGAAGAGAGAGAGAGAGGAAACCTTTCGAGAGAGTTTTGTTTCACAACAAACATCTCGCGAATTTCATTCTGAAAGAGATTCGGGAAAAGATAAGAAAAATTCGGAACGGAAGTTTTCCCGCAGCACTTTCGAGCGAAGATCAGCATAAGTAAACGGCTCTCTAAATGATTTCTTTTTATTACACACGGCATTCGATTGATTCGACGGCATTTATTTGCGGTTACTCGCGTAACGTCACGTTGACGATGAAAGCGGAAAAGCGCGATAAAGTGGACTTCCGGAGTTAATGAAACGCGGCGAACAATTTCCTCTTCGCGGTAAAAGGAAATTACCTCGGCAATAGACAACGACAATTAAAACGCGATATCCACTGCAGAGAAAACGTGGAGAGATTATTCGCGAACGCCAAATTGTGTTATCACACACACACAATCGTCTGATAATACGTCTGATTGCTCGTCTCGCATGTGTTTTATAAAAAAAAAAAAAAAAACAAATTGCGCTATCAAAACCCAAAGTTAACGTTTTCTTTTTTTCTGCGCACAAAATTTTATTACGCGACTTTCAGCTCAATTCTCGTTCAACTTTTCCTCGGAGTGAATTTTATTTTTAACAACATTTCTGCCAGAAAAAGTTCTACGGTGACTGAAAAGGTAAATGTTGTAACAAGAATTCACTGGACTCCATATTGTTGGAAAATGAGGCGGAGTGAGACGGCGTTTGCGTTGCAAATATATAAGATATAAAAAACCAGGATAATCATACTTCAGAAATTTCACGGAGAATATAAAGAGGAAAACAATAAAGTCCGGTTGAAAATAACTGTATCTTGGTATAAAAAAAAACGCAGATTCTATTTATATTTTGGAAAAAATTTACGTTTTTTTGCGCGAAGGATACATGGCTCGACAATAATTGTTCCGAGAAATATTAGACTCCGAATTGTTTCGAGGCCGCAAGTTTCGGCAGTTAATCTCTTTCGGGGTTTTACATACCGTGTACGTCGATATACGTTTTACACTATTTCACCGTTTACAGGATGACGAAATGGCGTCGACGGGGGGGAGGCGGTGATTAGAACGAATACGCTCGTTAGCGTCGCGCGGCCGCGTAAAAGCGTTTGAATATATCCTGGTTGCTCCCGAAAACGCGGGCGACGAAGATATAACTCCGTCGCTCGGACGGTATTTAAAAATATTCCCGAGATTTATTATTCCGTTCTTCTCCGAGGCCGCCAGCTTTTTGCTCTTCCAACGTCGCGTGATTTGTGAGCCATTATGATTCTTCGTTTCTGTTCTTCCGTCGCGCGATCGCTCGCGTCGAAAACGAGGAAAAGGGAGGGAAGGGAGACTGTCCGCATCCGGACCGCGGCTGCCGATCTCGGGCAATGACCCCCGAAGCGCCTTCCGGGTTATTCATTATGCGGTCGCGGGGTTAAAACCACCCCTTGGTGCCTTTTTATCGACAGCAGACAGCTGCGGCCACGCCGTTTCCGTTTCTTCGAATCCCGACGGCGATTCGAGATTTATTCCTTTGCCGCGTTCGGCAAAACTGCGACGGGTCCCCGATATACGATATATTTTATAACTTGATTGATTACACTTTTCACGCGTTATATCGATATGCGATATTATGATATTTGCATTTAAAAAAAATTGTATTTCTGCTCAAAACTTAGCGCGAGACACTGCCGTGTCTCTTGATATTAAATCGCTTACGCTTCTTCTTTCCGTCACGATAGTATATTGTTTTATTCTCTAACGACTTCTCGTCATACGCAACTCTACGCGTCACACGCAGATTCCGCAACAGTGAGAGAGTCACGCGTGAATAGAAAATTCCGAGAAGTGTTTTTGACGTTTCGCGCTTCCGCGAAGATTCCTATTTTCAGCATGGCATGTCAGATATATAATACTGTAATTCGGCTACGTGCTTCATCGGTTCTCCTGTCGAGCATTGTTCCGAGAAAGGTCTGAGACAATGCTGCTAACGGACGCTGCGACGGGAGGAGATGATTAATGAAATACAGATTAAATTTATTTGTCATATATATGTGGTATTGTTGAATTTTATTTTTACATAAGATTAATTGTGGCAATTGAGAGACTTACAATTCGGAATTAATTATTACGTCATCAGGTTCTCGAATTCACACACGGAAAAAAAGTGATGTTGAATCAACAGCATCGGTTTAATTGAAATATATCCTGTCGCGTTTGCAACATCAATTTTATTATTAAACCACACACAGCAGATAGTTGGTTTAAGAATTCAGAAATTCAATTAATCGCACATTTAATTGAATCAGTTATTTATTTTTGCGGCAGCTCGTGACTTTTTAATTGAAGCAACTCCATTTTTTTGCCCGTGTAACATTTTACGAAACTCAATATACATATCCAAATCGCTGTTTCTCAAAAGGCAATTGCTGCAGATTGCGAATGAAACGATAAATTTTTTTTGGGAAACGATATTTAATAAAGCCGAAAAGTAGCGCGCGCGCCGAATCCCGCGGCGGGATCAAATCGGGCGCAATTCTTTTTCTCGGTTATCTCGAAATTACGCGGCCGCGACATCCTTTTTCGTCGAGAAGCAATCGATTCGGATTGGATAACGAGTCGTCGCCTGCGCGAAATCTGATTTGTTGCAAACGTTAATACATTCGCCGCCCGTGCCGATTGGATATCGGAAACAATAACGCGAAGCCCGATGAGCAACGGGAGAACGCGACGGGAGAACGTGAATCGAATGTACAATTGGCAACGAGAGAATCAGCCGCGATAATTTACGAAGGGTGTAATTTTTTTGTTTTTTTTTTGTTTTTTGCGAAATCGAAACCGATAATATCAATGAGTTCAAATAGCGAGATAGTATCGACAGTACGTACACACACACACACGTTCCATGTACAAATTTCAATGAAAAAAACGGAGTTCACAAAGCTGGATTTGTAATGGAAATTCAAGACTTTGAATATATGAAACGAGAAACGCTCGAAACGAATTTTTAATTACTCCACTATTAGTACACAAGTGCTCTTTTGCAACAAGTTTTATTAATGGAGAGTTAACTCGATGGGATTTAAAACGAGCTTGTAATTGCATAATGACTTTAAGATGGACTCCGAAGTGCCATTTATTAAATTGTTCTTTATAAAACTCATTACGGAAACATCGAACTTGAATTTAACATATCGAGCGTTACGTTAATTGCGATTAAATTTTCGCACAAAAATTTATGCATCGATAATATTACGTTTAAATTTGATGCACTTTTTGACGATTGTATTTGTTATCTGCTTTGTGTAATTGAATTCCCTTAACGGCGCGTGTAATTCTTCAGAATATAATTAATTAGGGTGAAACATCCAATAATTGGCGCGTTTTAGACACGTCCATTTTTTCTCAAGAGTATCAACTAATTATAGACTCTGGCGTTGACATAAAAATCCATATATAAAAATTCCAAATTAATCCTATTATAATGTTAAGTAAAAAGTAATTATAGATAAAAAAAATATTAACAATTAGAAAAAAATCGCTAAGTGCCAATTATTGGAAGGGCTGACTACAGATTCGGTTACCCTATATTTTACGTACATGTCACTGAGACATTACACAATTATTATTACACTCGATAATTATTTTTCATTGACAGTGAAGCTCGAAAAAGTTTAACCCATTATCCGGCGCTCGCCACATTTTTCCACATCTCCGCGTATATCGCAAATTGAAACTTCATAAAATTATCTGATTTCAATTTCTCCGCGTTTTTTGTCACTCATTGACGATTCGGGAACGATCGCCAGCTTGCGAGTTGTCAGCTGCGACAAATCTCCCGAACGGAGCCGTCGAACTGGAACAAGGGCACGCTCTCTCTTTCTCTCCTCTCTTCCTGCAGGGTTCGTATCGTGATGGAGAGATAATCGAAATACTTCCGGAATGACTTTGCGAAAGCGATCGGATGGTGGTGGCGGCAGCGGCGAACCGAAGTTTACTCTCCTCTTCGTCGGGCTCGCAAGACTTCGAAACTTTCGCGATCCATATATATCGACTTCGATATACTTCGACATACTCGACAGGGACGGGGTCAGTATTTTCAGCACCCGATCAAGTCATCTTCCCCTCGGCTTCCTCTTTTCCCCGTTCTCCGAAATCCGATCGCTGAATCGCGTCCGATTTATCTGTCTATTCATCGAGCGCGGCGGAAAATGGCTGTCGGAATTTCGGTACCTACGTCGAAGATATCGGAATGACAAGGCGAACGGGGGATAAGACTCTTCCGGATCGTTGATCGGGAAACGCGTTTACACGGCCGGTCGCGCCATCCGATATTAATGCGCGCGATATCATAAACCCCATCGGGAGGTTCCGCCCTTCGTGTCAAGTCGCGGTTCGACGAGCCGTATCGGCCGAGGCGACTTGCTCGTTAAACTGCAACGCGACGACTGCATCGTTGCTTCGTGATATAAGCTGCGGGCGGGATGAGCCACGTGTCTGTTAATTGCGAATTTCTCGCGCAGAGAAAACAGGTCGCATTAAAATATTAATATCAGGGGGTAAGAGCAGTAATAACGTGCGTGTTGTACACACGTAAAACATATCGATATGTAATATACGTGTATATATCTCAACAACTTCTGTCGGCTTTTTTTTATCACATTTATTTTATCACATGTATTTTTCGTGCGCACAAATAATATCAGAGAAATAGAGAAAAATATTTCAGCGATTTTAAATTGCATCGCGCATGTATATATGTATAAATCAAAAGCGTGGAATGGCTGTTGGAAATATTTCGGGTCGTTTGATAATAATATACTAATTTTGCTAATTTAATTGAAGCCGGCCAGTGTTTGTAAACCTTAATTTCATTTATATATACTGATAATTCAGTGTACGCAACGGGAATGATATTTTCATTTAGCAGAGAGCTTGAACCACCCGATGTTGTAATTCATTGCAACACACACACACACGCACGCACAGCTATGCTCTTTGTATATTTATTGTACTTTTATACGTACTTAGTTACTGGTTTTCTTTCATTGATTTATCTTTTGCCATCCTTTCTCTGCTTCCAATCTCTTAACATACAGACGATCTTAGAAATTCTCTCACAATTGCAAAACACGTATTGTATTTTAGCTCGATGTATTTCAGGAGAACTTTAATTTCCTGTAATTTATTCAAGCTGTCCAGAAATAATTTTAGCAAATAGTTACGGTTTCCGTAAATTTATTGTCGAAGACACAATCGAAATATTGATAGAAGTATTAATAGAAATAGCGATATTAAAAATAATGTTAATTACTCTCGACATAGATCGCTTCGCTTCGAATTGACATTTTTGACACTTGTAATCTCGCAAACATTTTACACATTCAATTTTCCAACTTTGCAATAGCGTTCGAGTGATTTTTATGATATTTATCTTATTTATTTTTATTTACTATATGTAAGTAAATATTTTATTTTAAACTTTTCACAAATGCGTGGAAGGCTCCAAAAAAATACGCACGACGATATAAGTTCGTCTAACTCCGAAGTTTGTCTAATAGTTTTCGAGCGACTATTTTATGACAAGAAGTCGTCGGGGAGGAGGATTTAAACCGCGAGCCGTGGATTTTACGGAGCAATTGCGCGCCGCCGCCGCCGCCATTATTATTTGCGTAATCTCGAAAATCCGACGTTTTTATTCGTGTCATTCGTCGACAACGATCGGATCGCTGTCCGCTTTTTGCTTCGCTCAATTTTTATATCGACGAGTTTATAAATTCAGAAATGGGGGGCGATGGTTTTATTTATTTAGGCTCAAGGCTTGAAAATTCGTTTGAGAATCGATAATCGAAACACGCATTTAAATATCAATAACCGTTTACGGTGCGGTGAATAAAATTTGAATGGCACTGTCATCACTTATGAAATTGCACGTTATTTGCAAAAGAACGGTTCGCGATATTTTAATGAGTTTTGCGAATGTCATGCGCGCGCGACATCTGTGCATTTCCGATGTGTGTGTGTGTGCGTGCGATATTATATTGCAGACAATCGAATAATGCGTGTGCGCTAATAAAGGAATTTTTTTTTATCTGCTTTTTAAATGATGTGAAGTCCTTTAATAACGACTCGTGTCGTATGTTATTATTTATTCTGAATTGATATAGGGGAGAGTTGTCGAAAGATCGTGCCCGAATGAATTGAATGTTCGTGACGCGCTCTCGGATTCTTGTTACAATCCTATTACGTCGAGAGATATTGCGATGAAATATGTTCGCTTGGCTACAAAAGAGAGAAAAGGCGGAGGATGTCTCCTCCGTTTGTTGAAAAAAAAAAAAATTATTTTTTCAACAACGCGGAAAAATCTTTCTCAGGCTCTCGTTCCAAAGAGTAACGCGGTCTTATTACAATGTCAGCTGTCGGTACACAATGAAAACATGTTCAATTGTTACGGCAGAAGATCCCGAAACGTCTCCGTTTATTGAGAAACTTCGTTGATCGACAAAAATCGACGAGAGTAAGCGCGCCTCAGGACGTGGTTTACACACACGCATTTTCGGCAGCTCTTTACGATCGCGTTCAAATTGAAATCTGACACTTTGGCTTCGTGCATCAGTTATTGATGCATCAGAAGAAAATTGATACAGTAATGGATTTTTCAATTTCCATGGAGGAGAAGTTGGAAAACATATTTGCACGAACATCCAGTACGTATTGATTTTAATGCGTTAGTTTTTAATGCAGAAAACTTAGATTGTCACATTTCCGTCGTCACGATTGAAGAAAGAAAAACGAAATTGCAGCGATAAAATCGGCAATCAATTTATACAGTTCTCGAGAGCCGTGCTTTTGAATCGTGTATATCAAGGGTGGGGAAGGGAAAGAAGTCTCGTACGAGACGGCCGCATAGATGATATCTTCCTCCGCGACGGCGACTTCCGGCTAAGAGATCTCGAGACGGTAATAGCGCGCTTGTTGATATTCGATCGGCGGGCGCGGTTATGCGCGTATCTGGCGTTAATCGCGGCTCTCCTGTAAACGACGTCGTTAACTCGTCGCGAACACGTCGGCTTCCTCCGAGACTCGGACTACCTCCGCTGAGAATCTCTCTCTCTCTCTGAGCCAAGGGATGTAAACCGGTGTTCGTTTATGCCGCGTTTACGGCCGTGAACGTCGACGGCCGCGCGTCATCGTTGGGACGCGACGTCGAGAGTGCGCGCGTAACAGTAGACGACGTCGAGGCGTCTCCGATGGCGTTTGCACGCTCGACGATCTGACGCCTCTTGATCTGACGAGCGCGAAAAGCGAACGGGAATCCGATCGACGGTGACTTAAGCGCGCATCAACGCGTCCCTTCTAAAAAGGATTCTCTTTGAGAGAAAAGATGTTTCTTTCAGCGGGACGCGCGCGTTTCCCTCACAAATAGCTCGTCGCCTCTTTTAACCGTAAGCGGGAGAGAAAAAAAAAGATACATCGATCGTGTTATCCGTGGATTCGTCCATCCTTCTCGAAATCTAAAATGGATTTTTTAGAAAACTTTTGTTTTCAACTTTTTTTAACAAAATAGAGATTCAAGATTTATAAAACCAAAAAAAAAAAATTCTCGGATGTGATGTTTTAATTCCAGATCTTCCTCTTTGCGAAATTATACGCGATTTCTCCGCACATTTCGCCGGGAACTGTGTTGAGGTCACTTAAATTAAAACCGCCCAAGTTTCTGGTATTGACGCACCAAGGCTAAAGGCAGAAGCGCGGCCGACTTCCATATCGGAGTAATCCTTATTTCATGTACTCTCGCCGAGAACACACACACAGAGCTCCTTTACATCCGTGTTCACGTTACTTCTGACTTACCCCGCTATTAGATCTTACAGTCTTAACTACACGCACCTGCTACAACTTGGCGCATACGCGCGGGCTTATCATTTTCAGATTTCTGGCGTTTTGCGTATAAGTTCGTTATTCCGCTATGATGCATGTTGACGCGCAGAAAATGCGAATTGTTAGCATATTCCGCATATAGTCGGTTGTTGTGTGTGTGTGTGTGTGTGTGTGTTTCGTTCGTTTTACCTTTTATGGACTCAATATTTTTCTCGTTGCATATTTAGCGCTAGTTAATGTCGAATGAAAGCGTGATACCTTGTGTGTGTGTGTGTAATCTTACGGTCTCTCTTGATATTTTTAAAGAGAAATGAAGTTACGGCATTGCGCGCGTTCTCGTGTTTTTAAAAGAGAATCAGTGTTTGAACGGAACATTTTATTCTCGTGAAACAACAGCGAGTTTAATATGCGCGTAATGATGACAAAACTGTTTTCTACGGTGAATCAATCCCCTTTGCTTCCCCCGGAATCTCATTTACTCGGGTATTTGTCCAAGCAAGCGGGATTTTGTTTTCTTCTATCTTTCGCGCAACCTCACCCAGAGAGGGAGAAAGCGCGCGCGCGCTCTTTCACTCTCTCTCTGTGTTCCCCGCGAGAACATAAATCAGAAAAACGAACGCGTTGATAAACGCGTTGCAAACGCTTGGCGGCGCCGGAAAAGAGGTTGATAAATCGAGATCAAAAGCAAATAATACCGCCGTCCCATAATACACGACGCACCGAAGCTCGACAGCGGTGATAAGCGCTATTAAGTCAATTTACGGGATTTTGGGATTTGTTCCCGAGCTACAAACGCGCGCAGCGTCGTCGCTGGCGATGCGCGCGCGCGCTTTATACATTAAAACATATATACGCGAGAGCGTGTCCCGATCGCTTTTAGGACGCGCGCTGGCGCGACATAACGTTATTATTTTCCAATTAACTTGGTACCGAAATGATCGGCCGAAAAAGTCATACTCATATTCTGTCGTTTATTTTGTTTCAGGTACGATAGATGTTATCTCGTTTTTTTGTCACAACGACGCACGGCGTTATCGACAAAACTGGACCGGTCCTCGTGAAACGTTCGCGACTCTGTGAGTATTGTTTTTGTTTTTTCGGACAATAGAAAATTCTGTGTGAAATGAGGTAAGGTACACCGCGCGTATATATTCATCCGGCGAAACAGTTTGTACATTTCGATAACAAAATGTTAATTGTCGAATCACTCGAGAATGTTAAACACACTCGTCGCGAGAAATGCCCGACGATGAGTTTTTATGCGCCTTTATATATTCCGTTCGAGCAGTAATTTCATTTCCCTTCGAAGAGCATTTCACTACTACTGCGTTTTGCTATGTTTAATCGTGATTACCGCGACTTTTTTTGCGCTCGAACGAAATTGGAAAAAATTTGCGGGAATTTCGCGGAAAGAAATTAATTATTTTTCGCGCGGAATATACGGAACAAAACCACCCGCCACTTGCACATTTGTACGTTGCAAGCACTCGAACTTCATTATCGTTCAATATTTTCTTTTTTTTTTTTTTTAATTTTACCTGAGAAAAGTACGAACTCATCGGTTGTTTATTATCCGTCCGCGCAAAACGCTCGGACTTTTATTTCAGTTTTTTTTTTCTGGCGTTTCTGACGTTGAGAGAGCTCCACTCGCGGCTACGTGAGTACCTACGTTCAAAGAGGACGGCGCGTAACGTGCCCGGGCGATGGTGTAACGTGACGAATTGTTTCGCCGTGTCGAGAGTGTGGCCCGGCACATTATAATACGCGAATACATTCGCGCGTATGTGTGTGTGTGCGCGCGTCGCGGTGTATGTTATACATTTTAATGAGCACAGTCGCTGAGAAATCCGCGTCTCTCAAAGCCGGTCGTAAGTAAGAGAATGATTTCATCGAAAAGACGAGTTTGGTAACGAAGTCTCTCCTCCTCTTCGTAAAATATAACGACGACGACGACGTTGCCGAGGTTTCTTTCCTGTCTTTTTGCCTTTTATTTTATTTTATTTTATTTTTTTTATTACTCTTTTTTCCGCCTTCATCTTCCATTTTCCCCCGCTCGTTTTCTTATTGTTTTTCTCTGCATCTCTGGGCTAATTACTTTTACTGTCTGCCCGTTACTAACTGCACCAAGTTAGTAGCAATGGTCGAGAACCGTTCGTTAATAAGTACTTTTTAATTCCCCTCCTTCCTCTTTTCCGTCGCGCCTCGTTATTCTGCATAAATGTCGTCGCGCGAGATTGTACAATTCTCCTTCTCTCTCCGTTTCGTTCCTTTCGTTTTTTTTCGCTCCGCTTCTTTTCCGCCGCGATTTTCGAAGCTAATCGGTTAATTGCTCACGAGCAAATTCGAAATATTATAGTCTCGTTCTCTTCCCCGTGCCAGAGAGCGAGCTAGAAGAGGCGAAATAATCCGCTGATTTCCAAATTATCTTCCAACGATCGAGAAAATATATTTCAGGATTTTTTAATTGGATTTAACGCGGCAATTATATGCGATACAATCGGCTTAATCTGTTGATTTGCGTGCCGCGCGAAAAGGTCTTTTCGCGCTCTTGAGGAAATGTATATCAAGAATTTTCGATCCACAGACAGAAAAGCTGCTTGTCTTCTCAATAATTTAATGAGCAGAAATACGTGATTCAAAAGAATATTATGCAACACGCCGGGTACGAGTCAGAAGCGTTTCCAAGATTTTACGAGAGAATTTCCTAAGAAAATTAATTTTAAAACCAAACTTATGTAAAAATTCTTTCTGTAATTTTGTAAATTTATTATAGTCTAAAACACACACACAGAGACGAATTTTGAGAAGAATTTTAATGTCTGTAATAATTCAGTTCGATATTAATTCTTCCGACAAATTCATCATTTAATCGAAATGACAAGACAAATTCCTTCCACTTCTCTTTTCATTGCGTCTTCACGCGCGTCCTGGAACTCAGTTTTGAGAGAGTATCGTCTATATAAACATCGCCGGTCGTGAGATACAGTTTGTCGAAGTCGCTGGCTCAAATGAACCGGACGCTTTCACAAACGCGCGCGACGATATCTTATTTACGGGCTCGTTTGCTCGCTTGCAAGTTAATTTGACGAGAACTGACGACACGTCCGTTTCGGCGAGTCTTTGTACTTTCGCGCATATATCATACGTCAATATATAACTCGCCAGTTCGCACGACCTTTTATACCCGCGCGCGTGACGCTTTATTTTCTCTCTTCATCGCCGGGGTTAATTGTGCGCTCGCTCGCGTTCTTGCAAGATCACGTCGTCGATCTTGCTCGGGCGAAGACATACGGGGAATTTCTGGGTCGATCGTAATTGACGTGAGCGATCGCGGCCGCTTAATCTGTCGTTTCGCCCACGTCGTTTCCTTCGAGCGCGTCGAAGAAATGACTTGCAGTGTCTTCGCGCGAGCGTGTGTTAATCTTCCGCGCGAATTATCCCGTCAATATGATGTTAATGACGGTATCGCGTTGCGCTCGATCAACAAGTTATTCTCGCATTGATCTTTGAACGTATTGTCTTGTTGAAAATAACGTGGGGAAACGATGACTGTGCGGAGAACGCGTCGTAGTAACGACGATGTAATTCAAGAGTTTTGACGATGTTACCGATCAGAAGTGTAAAGAAATCGAAATTACGTTGTATATATTTTTGTTACATCATATTCTCGATTATTCAACCGCTGAGAATTCTCACAACATGAAATTGTATATTTGTGCGACTGACCTAATGGTAAATATTTCCCGTTTTCCCCAATCGATGTATATTGATTGTCAGTCGACAGATCGAACTCAAAATAACAACTGATTAAAGATGTAAAAGCTGAAAAACAAGCAAAATCGTCCTCATTGGAGAAAAGACGCACGAAAAGATTTCGCGCTTTGATACGAACCGAGTGCCGACAATCATCACGTGTTGTACGAGTTTAACTAATTAAACTGGCGCATATTTTAACACAATTATATTTATAATAATACATCATGTATAATTATGTTTATATCTAATATTTGTATTTGTTATATTTTAACTGATCTTTAAATAATTTTTTTTATTTAAATACATAAATTTAAATCGAGAAAGATTCAGAAGATAATTCATGACATATTGTGGTGAATATATTTTTTCTTACGTAATTTACATTAACCAACAGACAAATAATATAACGATGGGGAAAACTTTTCATGACGGAAACTGCGGGCGAGCCGTAAAAATGAATAATGGAGTCGGAATGAATAATGAGGTTGTTTTCCGGCCAAGTGAATTTTCATTATCCTCTAATTATTACTTCGGACGGTGTTTAAGTCATATATAATCTGTAAGCGAAATAATGTTGCACGCGCGCCTCAAACCCTAAGGATACGAATTGAACGAACTTCTTCTTCTCATTCCGCAACGACGACATTTTCTGAATGTAATTTCGTAACGCGAAACGGCACAAATCCGGGATGAACACACGTGTAATCCCGGGTATTTCTGGTCACGTTATTCCGTAATGTCTGTATTAAGCACGAGCGTAATTGTAGTAACGTAGAACCGCTGCTCGTTAACCTTTAGAGCGCCAGGGTTTTGAAAAATTTGCAAATCGTATTTTTCTATAGAAATGTGGTCTAAGGTCCCTAAGTTAGGGCCAAACTAAGTCAAGATGTTGGCGAGTCAGACCCCTTACGCCTAAAAGCGTATCCCGGCCAGGTACGGTAAGGCCGAATGTTAAAATTTTCAAAATTTCAAAAAAACATTCAATTACACTATTTTTTTTGTTTTTACCTTTACACATGAATTTACAAGCAATTTAGATTATATATAAAAAAAAATGAGTATAAAACAATTTTATTTTTTTACGCCTCTAGGCGCTTTCCGGCGCTCTAAAGGTTAACAATTAAGTGAGAAAAGTCTTGATTATTCCGCGCGTGTTATTAAATTATTATGTCACGGGGAGAGAGAAAATATGAGAGCGCGAGCGCTCTCTCCAGTCACAAATAAGATAAATCTTCGCTATTTGCGAGACGTTTAATCGTGAAGATATTTTGTACCGATCAGAAACGTCGACGAATGAAAATTCAATAACGAGTGTAATGAGAACAACGAGAATAATGACATTTAATAAAATTAAAGAAGAACACTCTAGAAATTAATCTCAGCGGCACAAATATATTATGCGACGGCATATCAAGACGGAAGGAAAATAACGTGAAGAATAGCGTGTCTGCGCGCAACTTGATTGAGAGCTCGATCGTGCACTTTTGTTTTTTCGGCCGTATCTTGAAGCTTTTGTCTCCGTTAGCGTGAAAATGTGTTTTACGCCGACAAGGCGCGGAAGAGACGGCATTCCTCGGCAAGCACACGCGTCATTCTAGTGCGCGGGCGCACGCGTGTGCTCGACTGCCGTCCGATAAATGCGTACGGCCGAGCGAGATTAATTCGCCGCGAATAGACGTATATGACGCGCGGATCAAAGATACTGGAAAACGCACCTACTTAAAAGTAAACTTGAGGAAAGCAAGAAAGAATCGTGGTTTTTTTATTTGGATTGAAAAAGAAGTTCTCATCTTGCCTTTGTACGCGACGTCGAAAATCGGTCAAAAAACAAATTTCAGTCGCGGGCAATTTTGACCGCGCGAAGACATTTTTTCTTTTTCTTTCACTCTCTCTTTTTCTTCTGGAAAATCGCGGTATTCTTTCACGTGGCATTACTGGCTAATTTTTTCGAAGGCAAATCGCGACGACCAAGGCTTGAGTCGCCGGTTGTTGAGGAAAGCGCGCCGCGACGCCAGAAATTGGTTCTCAAACAGATTTTGACCGGACTTTCTACATCGAGATTTATACTTGTCGGCTTATCTATAGTGTTTCTTGTCTCTCCTTTCTATTCTCAGTCTGTCGTTTTCCGTCCATAAACGAGAGTTCTATCCCGCGTACCTGAGATAACTTTCGCTATCTTCTTTTGTCCGCGCGGATTATACCACGTGAGATTCAAATTGTAGATAATCGGTTATGTCGCCGCGCCGATACCGACAAGACAAGGATACGGGGATGAAAAACAGTTCGAAGAGCCTTGTTTTGATCGTAGTCAGGCAGTCGTATGTAGCGCTCCGAAGTGAACGGTTGTGCCTAAAGATATAATAACTTTGTTCTATATTGTGAGACTCTCTAACAAGTAGTGCACAAAAAGCAACGAGTTAGACAATACATTGTAGACTTCGAATATTTCGCTACATATAAAATTTTCTGCCGTTTGATACAAAACACACAACGATCTTGTGTTAATAATCTGCGTGCTGCTCGTCATCATTTACGTTCGTGACGGTCACAAGTCAATCACATGTTATGAGTTGAGATTGCAGCTTTATCGGAAGCAATTATTATAAAACTCTTTAGAAGAAATAAAAGTAAGTGGTGTATACTATTACAAGTACATAAAACGTTTATATATTTTTAAGATATAATATATTAAATAACAGTATTTTATATTTACGTAGATTCTGAAGAGAATGACATTATAGATATTACGAAAAAAAATACAAATTGAACAAGTTTGAATAAACAACCAGAAAAGTCGGGAGAGATTTTTAACACAAAAAATATATTTTTTTAATGAAATTTACCAACAAGAACTTAAACGACAAAGGATACGATAGAAAAAAATCGTAAAATAAGAATATAAAAAAAACGATCACTAAATAACCTTACATTTTTGTTCTTCATTATCTGGTGTATACCACATCTATAGCATTTCTATATTCTACCACTTGCGGAATTGTTATAAACATAATCATCAGTTATAAAATTATTTATTACGCGTGAAAACCATGAATCGTGACTACCGACATATTCGACACCTAATCCTTTTCTTCTTTGATCAAAAAGAAACGGTTTTTAAAGCTTATCAAACTATTAATGAAACTTATCCTATTTCTATACGAAGCCACATGACATGCTACGACTGGTATGAGAAATTCAAAGCGGGAGATTTTGACTTGAAATTGGTAAACCCACGAGGCGCACCGCAAAGAAAGTTTACAGATAAAGAATTGCAGGACCGTTTAAATGAAAATCGTAATCTAACGTACGTAGAACTGGGTGAGATATTCAATGTCAGTAAAGAAGCTATTTATCAACGACCAAAAAAGTTAAGAGAATCACATAACCAAAGAAACCAGGATGACTTGGCTAGTCAACCTGTTCATCAACTACTTGACTTGGCTAGTCAAATTCGTTTTAACATTTTCGTTTCGCTGTTTACACGATTCGTGAAGCAAGAGCATTTTTTCAATTACGTTATGACTGGAGGTGAAAAAATGTTGCAGTACAAAAATCCTAATGAAACAAAAGCAAATACAAGTAATGAATTTAAGTTTTCCATATGGTGGGATCATAAAGGTGTTATAGACTACAGACTGCTACTACCACATGAAGTTGATATCGGCCGCTTTTCACGACAAGTAAATCAATTAAAGGAAGAATTGGACAGTAACCGACCGCAAAAAGCGGGCAAAAAACGTAAGGTGATTCTGTTGTACGATTCTTTTGCTCAGCTAGATATTTTGAAGTCCGTAGAAGACCAGATATTGGAATTTGAATGGGAAATCTTACCTTATCCCGCGTCTTGTCGTGACATGGTTCCATCTGTTTATACCTTCTTCGCAAGACTGGACCACAGTCTTAAATCTAATGTAGTCTTTCAAAATTTTGAGGACGTTCGAAAGTATATCGAACACTGGATTCGTGAGGAACAGATAATTATTTGTAATTCTGGAATTTGCTTATTGCTAGTGAAATAGAATAATAGTATAAAAAATGAGGAAAAACGTTGTGATTAAAATACAAGATATCAAATTTTTAGTACATATGTTTTTTTTAACAAAAAACTCAAAAATAAGGAAAATAGGTAGTACAGATGGTTTATCGACAGTTTGTATTTTGTTATATAAAGAAATCGTTGCACGTTTTGTGTCCTTAATCTCACCGAATCGAAAAATCTTTATCTAGCAATTTAGTCTAATTCGCCACATTGCTTGTGAAATTAATAGCGATGATGATTCTTAGCGACAACAAGCAACGCAATAGCAATTGTCACGCCCGGACAATAGATTCGTTACGTCTTATTTCCCCAGAAAGTATATGGAATCCCTGGAGATATACAAACACCCAAACAATCTCAATAGAGATAATGGACACACGACCA
>QVNV01025025.1:0-26805 GCA_014825455.1 Pseudomyrmex pallidus | reverse complement strand
GAGGGAGCGACGAGGATGAGATACGTGAAACAGAGAGAGAGAGAGAGGAAAAGAACGGCCGCGCATAACCGATTCTCGAACTCATAAATTTTAAATTATGTCAAGCAAAAAGAAAGGACGCGCGATGGGACCCGACCTCGGGTAAAATAAGAGAAATGCGCGGAGTATCTACTCCTTTCGCTCCACCCTGTTGTTCCCTGTGATCTTGCTCCAAAAGAAGACAGAGAGAGAGAGAGAGAGAGAGAGAGAGAGAGAGAGAGAGACATAAACTCTTCAAGAACATCCACTTCATGCGAATAAAAGATCAGCGGAGAAAAATTATTTTTACGTTACGTAAGTGATTTCTAGTGTTTCTCTTTTTTTTGTATTTTTGTATTTTTAAAAACTGTGCTTATACGAATAAAAAACACAATAAATATGTTAGTTTAAGCTCGAAACATCATCGAGCAACGAAACACCGATGCATCACAATACGGTTAATGTCGGGCTGATTTGCATATATGTTGAACAATCAGTGAAGATATTTCCCTCTTCTCTCGTCCGTCCAAACGAGAGAGAAAATCGTAAACTCGGAGCCCCGGCAAAAACGGCGAGACTAAAGGCCACTGTCAGGGAATTATTAGGGTTTCTACGTCGTAAGGCCCCGCTGGCAGTAGACGGCCGGCCGAGTGGAGGGGGAGAAGGGCGCTCGTTGCCTCGACACGTTTTCCATACGCGAAACCGCTTTATGGGGGTCGCTACGAAATTTCAGGGGGCCCCATTACCGCGCGTCGGGAGGAGCCCCGTCGAGTCGAATTTCCGGCATTAATTCGACATTATGCGATATTCAAATCTGTGCCGTGGAATTTTTTCAGTCTAACGAGATTCTGCCCCGCTCCCCCTTTCTCCTCCCGGATCCGACCTTTTCGTACCTTTCTCGATACATGAGTCTCGAGCTCGCTCCATTATAGAAAATTGCGAAATATCCCAGGGTGTCATTTTCTCTTTATTATTATGATAATTTTCCGCTCCGGTCGTTCTCTCGTCACAAAACGCGCCGTTTGCTTATCGACTGATATCAACTCTGAGATGCTCTTTGTTTCATTTTAAATACAAATCGCATAAGAAGTTTGAAATTCCATTTGATGCAACGTATGGATCAAATATATGAATTGAATCTTTTCTGAAATATTTCGTTCTTGCTTCTTTCGTGTCGAGGATTTCTCCTCGTCGCGTAGGAACTCTTGGTTGAATCGGGCGCGAATGAACAGCGACGGAGGCTGATCGCGCGAGGACCGCCGAGTAGCGCGAGCGCACGCGGCATTTCTTTGTTCGCGGCCAGTTTCATTTTTCGAGTATGGAGGATAATTAATCTTGGGTGGGCATAAAAGGGTTTTCGGGTTCGGCCACGAGAAAAAATGAGCGCAGCTCTGGCGTTCAGACGCGGCCAGTTGTTCGCTGGCCCTTTTTTCTTCCTCCTTTCCTCGCGCCTCTCTTCCCTCAGGCCGTCCACCCCCTTGTCCCGCTCGTCTTATGAACTTCTGCTCCCGCGCTTATTCTCTTTTCGTTCTATCTTAACATTTCTTCTTTTCGTTCTTTCTATTTGTCTTTCTTTCTTTCTTCCTTCCTTCCTTCCTTCCTTCCTTCCTTCCTTCTTTCCTTTCTTTCTTTCTTTCCCTTGATCTCTTTTTCCATCTGCTTTGTTTTTTTTTCTCGTTTATCCACTTAACCGCCTCCCACACGTAGCACCGCAGGACTCTAAACCGCCATTTCGTGAACTCCCACCCCGCGGTGTTCGGCATCCACTACCCCGGTTTCAGCTGCCACCCTCTCTTCTTCCTTTTTTTCCGGAATTTGAGTCAATAAAAAATCGCTTGGAACAAAGAAACGAACGGCCGCCAATTTCTCACCGGATAATGCCCGGACCCCATCGGCCCCCGGGAGAAGGCTAATCACGGCTGGGCATCTCGACTTCTGTTAGGTGTTAAAAATGGACCCCGCGGGGCCCTGCGTTCTTTATCTCGCGGACGAGAGATCGCGCCGGTCTTCGCTCGATCTGCTCGTCCGAGAGACACGTTAAATATTAAAATTTGGAAACGTTACACCCCCCCCCTCCCTCCTCTCTTTCTCTCCTCGGCTGAGATTCCCCGCTTTCGAGGAACTCGTTGAAAACGATTGCGATAAAAAATCAGGAGAACAGCGCTCATCAATTCTCCCTCATACTCTCGCACAACGAGTCGACGAGGTTCGTCATAAATCTGAAAACGTCTACTCGTTTCGCGCTATAAATCGCCGTCTCGGCCGTTCCTTGCGAAAGTTCGTTCGTCGTATTTGTTACGTCTCTCGCGTTGCTCTTTTTACATATATTTGTTCGATTCCCTCATACCTGGCGAAGGCGCGAGATCATCCGGTCGAGAAGCTCTAATGACGCCCGTGCATTCGCCGCGGTCGATATATCGTTCGCGATTATGATGCGCCGATAGAGAATCGGCGATTTATCACGGAGGATGTTCGCGCGAAGCTTGCGGGATTCTCTTCTCTCGGGTACGTACAATATCGTGCGCTCGATGGATCGAATACATATACATATATCGCCGTTGCTCGGCAGTGTGGAATTCACGTTGGTGCTTACACGTTCCTCGCCGGAACGGCCGGCTTTACTTCCGTTGATGATTCCGGGTTGGGCGACGAAGACCAACCACGTATGCGGTGAGGCACGCGTAACGCGAGGCTCTGAACGCGCGCGTGTTTCGTTACACGACGACGACGAGGCGCTCGAAATTCGATTCTGGCGAGAAACAAGAAAGCCGAAGCCGCCGGTCTGCCCGATAATCTTACTTTTGTGTTTGGAATACCGAATTCACACACATACACGTAACAGAAACTGTGTACGCGTCGCGCGAAGGAATCGTGTTTGAAAGCCATTAAGGCGATTAAAAAGGGAACATTTCATCGATCGTTATTTCATTACTGATTTCATTATCTCGCCGACTTTTATATTGCGTCTACAGTTTTTTTTTTTTTACATTTAACTTCGAATCCGTTGTACGTTTTTTCTGATTCGTAATGTTCTCACGTTTGAAATTCGAGAGCGAAACGGAAGAGCAGTTTTTACAGGAAGCTGGCGACGACGATTACTCAGATTTCTCGTCGAAAGGAGTATCCTCGTGTCTCGGTTTTCCTCTTCGACCGATGCAGCAGCGCGCGTACGAAAAGATCTTTTTCTCCATTCCCTTTCGAATCTCCCCAGAAGAAGGAATTACCCGTTCGCGCAGCAGATGAGAGGAGTGAAGGAAGAGGCGCATCCCCCCCCTCCCCCTTCGGAGGAGGTCTAACCCCTGCGGGTCACGGAGAGAACGGCGTTTTACCGACTATTAACTCACTTTTACCCCTGTTTCATACCCTCGCGGCCCGCCCGGGGGATGCCCAAAGGGAAGCACGGAGGGTCCCGCAGGCGCCGACGAGATAAAAACGATAGGAAAAGGTGCACGCGAAATCCCTTCGCGTGTGTATTTCTTCCCCTACTCGAGACTCCTCGCGTAATCTCTCGGTTTTTTTTTCTTTCGCGTTGCTTCAGTCCCTTGCGATATTTCTCTTTCCGCTTTTTCAGGTTTCCTTCGGGATGGACGCGTGCAGGTAGACGACCGGGTACCTGCGCGACTCCTCTCGACGAGGGGCAGAGGAGAGAGAGAGAAAAAAAACGCGTGATCTCTCCGGGGGCCACGCTCGATTTAACCCCTGAGAAAAATCGCGCGATCCCCTCGTCGCACGGCGGAGTCGTCGCAGTCGATTTCGGGGGTTAACCGATTTCCCTGCAAAATTTGAAATCCGAGAACGCGCTTTTTTTCCCTAACGCTCTCCGACCTGCGAGCGGTGCACCCGTTTAAAGGTTTAAGTATCTCGTAAAAATGGGCTCGAAAATACGAGACGAAAGTATTGGCGCCTCTTTTTCTTGGTTTCTTTTTTTTTTTTTTTTTTCTACACACGACTTTCGAGGTTGAGGGGTCGAATGTCAGTTGCCGTCTCTAATTCGAGTCCCGAGCGTATCCGAGTGATCTCGATTATTTTATTGTTCAATATCTCTATACGAAGCTCTCAACACGTACGTGTCTATTCATTTGATAACACAAAGTGTAAAACAAAAAAATGCAATTCTAAAATCAATCAGAGAGAAATATATTTCTTTGTTTATCACGTCGAGTTTTCTTAAGTAGATTCACATTTTTGTTTTTTTTTTCTACAAAAACGCATTAAAGTTCGGTGTCACTTTCGTAAGTGATGAATCTCGGGGAAAGATGACTCGTCACAACGCGCATTGTTTTCTGCAAGCGATATCGTTGCGGCATGACTCGGCCGCTATGCGCGCGCGGCGATTTGGAGCAAAGACGAAAGGGATAACGTCTCCGGAGGAAGAGAAACACAGAATCCCCGCAGCGCGGTATCTTATCCCAGACTGGGGGCTTTTAAAAATCGAGTCAATTTAAGGGTCCGGGCCGCGAGCGAGATACACCGAGCGAAACGCGCGTATATGCATGCGATTCTTCAAGAGAATATCCCTCTCTCGCGAGAGGATGAGAATTCATTTAATGCGAAAACGAGTCTCGAATCTTTTTGCGCTCTTTTACGACGATACTTCTCCATCCCGTTTTATTAATTATAATCCTTCATATTTTAATCACGCATGAAAAGCAAAGTATTCCGCATTAAATCGCACAACACGCGTGTAAGAAATACTCGAATCGCGAAACGTACGTGGCGTCTCTCGACGGATTCCAAAAATCATACAATGCAGGTATTTATCCGACACACTGCGCAACAACAAATTTTCCCACACCGTGTCTTTTTCGTTCCTCGGGGGAGTCCGTATTACGACGTATAGTCATTTTTCATCGGTCGATGAAATTGCCGTAGGTCCTTCTTCGAGTCGATGGCGAACGAACTATTCGTCTCGTGATAGCGGGACGCTCCGAATTCGTTAAAAAAAAAAGAAAAGGACAGAGGTGAAAAGCGCGTAAGAGCGAAAGAAAAAGAGAAACCTAACCGCGAGAAACGAGGAGAAATAAACCCCCGAAAAAGAGATCCAAGGGGTTTCGTAATTTCGGTAGACATCATCGATCTAACCTTCGGAAAGGACCAGCGTACAGGGGGGGTCTTGGTTCTCTCCCTCTGTTTGAAGGAAGGGATTTTTTAAGCCCCTTTCTCGTCCCTTTGGAATCTTCTTTTATTATGCTTCTTTTCCATTTTTTTTATCACACCTGCAAGCGCAAACTGCAAGCAACCACCATATGATCACGAGCTTTTTTTTCTATTCTCAAGGTTTACTTGCGCGAATGCAACGCATCCTGTCTGTCTGTTGTCCGTGGATTATTATACCCGAGATATAAATCCACCGAAAACAACCCTTACCCGGTATATCTTAGCCGGTGGTGAACTGTGGCGCTTTTAGACCGCCAGTTTTTCCAACGGTCTGTATGCAGTTTTTTTGTTGCAATAAAAACCAAAGTGGTTTATATTTTCTTTAAAAAAAAAAAACTATAATATCAAGTTTTGCTGAGACATTATCCTGCAATTGCCGACATAAAAAATGTTGAAGTGCGAACGAATTGGAAGATTATATTTAATTAAAGTTTGACACACAAAAAAAAGTGACTTGAAGTTTTTACTGGAAACTATCAACGTGATCGATCGGTAATTAAAGTCTATTCGCTAGAATAGAGTTTGTGCGGTATCACGAACTTTTTATTACTTTTCCCCTCTAGAAAATAGCTGAGAGCAGAGATGTACACCTGCCGGCAGTCGATTACGCGGCTTTTAGAATAGAGACGTCTCAATTTCACGACTTCGAATCTAAGAAAAAAAAAATTTTCCCCGCGATCTCTCCCTGTCACTGCCTTCGAGGAAACCGCACATCCCTCGTAGAATCCGCTGCCTATTCGCCGCTTGTTCGAACCAATCCGGAAGCCCATCGCCCCTCTGTAAGATCTTCCCGAGATCAGGAAAGAATGAAAGAAAGCATTCGCGAGGAGTCAGTCTTCGCCAGAATTCTGGCGAGTATTAGAGCTGCAGAATCTCAGAAAGTTCGTAAGTTAGGGTAGGTAAACAATTCGTAAAGAAATCTTGTAACAATCGCAAAAAAAAAACAATGACGAATGATAAAAAAACAGCAACGCGCTTCTATATATTTCGTTTAACAATTTTCTCTTTTATCAATTGTGAAACGGTAAAATAACAATGTGTTCCGAGAAGGCAATAATTAGAAATGATAATTCGAATTTGTAATTATATGTGTCGGCCGGTTCAATCGTTTCCGGCTGATAGTTTCTTCATACCGCCATAATTTTATACCGCTTCTTATCAACAACTCGCGCGGTTCTTGAGCGCGAAGTTTTCGTGTTCGTTTTAACTCGACAGACTTGTACAAGCCTATTCTTTTATCGAGCAAAAATACGCGCGCAAATCTTGCTCGAATAACGTTGTTTTTTTTTATTTTTTTATTTTTATTTTATATCGTTCTCTTTCTAACATTACACGCATATAATGTCTCAAGCCTCGCGGAGAAGACGTCAATAATATATCCACATAGTTGTTTTTTCTACTTTATTCTAGTTTTTTTTCAATAATTCATATTATGCACTTATGGATTTCTCGAGAAATCTCAGTGTGTCATTATCGATATAATAAAACGACTTTGTCATTGTTGATTACGAAACTGTGAGTTTATTTATAAATATTACCACGTTCTTTCTACACGTATTGGCGTTTTCTAAAAGTTCTCTCTTTTGTGATGTAAATTTTTGAGTTTCATAAAACTGTGTTTTTTTTTTTGTTTTTTTAAGTAAAAGATAGTCGAACCGAACATTTTCATATGACATTGAAAATCACTTGCATTTTCTCTCAGGGAAGGTGAAGATAAAGGAGGAGAAGATGAAGATAAAGGAGGAGAAGGTGAAGATAAAAGAGGAGAAGGACGCTTCTTCGATGGCTCCCGGAAGTCCGCCCACGCCCCCGCACACTCCGCAAAGTCCGCAGCGCGCGATTCCACCTCTTGGAAACCTTTCGCAATCCTGTCAAACATCAAATGCAAGTTCACCGAACCTGCAACAGCAGCAGCAGCAGCAGCAGCAGCAGCAACAACAACAACAACAACCGCAACAACATCAATCGCAGGAGCAACAGCAGCAACATCCCTTGCACGCCGTGGCGAACTCATCCCTAAGTCAGATATTGGTGCAGAATCCTGCGTTGGCGCAACTTCTGCAGCAGAATCCGGCGATTCTGACGCAGAATCCGCAGTTGGCGCAGCTTCTGCAGCAGAATCTGCAGGTTCAAATGGGCAGCGTGCTATTTCAGAACGTGAGGCGGGAAGAATCGGAAGACTCCAGGGTGAGTTTTCCGGCTTGTGTAAATCGTAAAACTGGCACGCGGTGATTTTTTTTTTTTTTTTACATTCTGCTCCGAATTATAGAGACTAGAGGCTCTCCGACGTTCCGCGAGAAGACGGACTCGCTCTAACTCTCTAGATTTAACGATCCTACGAGTTTTGAAATATCGACGTTATTACCGTATATAATCGTATTATAATATGCGGCAAAACAGCTGCGGCATTCCGGAGAGAGTTAATTTGTAAAGTCGACACACAGTGGAACTCGACGGTGGCGCAACTGTCAGCAATTGTCGAGCGGTATTAAAATTTAAGTAGTATTAAATTCTTGCTATAGGTATTGCGTCAAATACGAGACAACCGCGAGCTGTCCAAAAACAATACGCGATGACTCATCGCGCGACTCAGAAGTCGCCGTAAGATCGTAAAGTCACCAGCGGGAGCTCAACTGTGTTGAGCTTAACTGTGCTAGAATAATTCAGCGCTTCCTAGAATCGTAAGCCGCGAACAATCGGTTATGATACGTCGTAATAAAAGTCGATAGAGACCTCGCGGCCGCTCGGCAATCATTTCGCTCGCGAATATCTTCGCGAATTTTCTGTTACCGATAACAATCGTTCGTTCCAAGAAAATCAACTGTCTCTCCTTCCCCTCCTCCACATTTTCGGATGTTCGTTCGAACACACGAACGAAAACTAATTTACGCGACTTTTGATTTCTCTCTCTTGTTTTGCAGTTACAAGTGAATATTTTACTTGTCGTCAAAAGATTGCGAACAATTGCGACGATATGGAATTTTTTCGTTGTATCGCATTATCGTTACGATATTTTATCAACGATACGATTTCGCAACAAGAAATCGTTCGTACATAAGTACGTCGGGTCACCAAAAAAAAAAAAAAGAAACAGGAGAGAGACACACACGCGAAACCGCGCGCGGACGATCCGGCCACAGGATCGCTGCCGTGGAATCCCGTACAGGGAGAATTGAAATTATTCCCCCGATTTTTCTCATGTCGTTTACATTATTTTCGCCTTTGAATATTAATGGGCATATGCTCTCCGGCGTTATGGCACAAGAAGTAACAACGGCGTATAATACTCGAGTCTTAACGTTATTCTATTGTTTGCAAATCAGCTCTATTGTTTTCTCATATACCTCTATACTCTCTCGCGTACCCTCTTTGCCCCTCTCTCCGCTCCGCTCTCTACCCTCCCCTCCCCCATCTCCTCCTTCATCGGCGTGCTCCCCTTCTTTCCCCTCCACTCTTTCTTTTATCATCGTCTTTCTCTTATCGTTACCTCTCTTTCTTTCTTTCTCTCCCTATTGCTCTCTGTCTCTTCTCCTCGATTCTCTTCTTCCTCTTCGTCGCCGCTCTTCCCCGCCCCACCTCTCTGTCCCATTCCGATCTTTTCTCTTTCTTCGTCCCTTCCCTTTTCCCTCCCCTCTCCTTCTGTCCCGGAACATACGTCCGCATTATATACATCGTGATGCACATTAGTTTCCATTTGTTTCCTTTCCCCCCGCTCGCGTTTTTTTCTTTTAATTCGAAAAAAAGAAGAAAAACAATGTACTTAATGCGAACTACAAGCGTGTACGTGTATCCCGCGCGTTCCTTCTTCCCGTTCTTCTCTCTCTCTTCGGAACCGCGCGGCGGAGTGCGCGAAAGTTTTCCGGCAATATACTTTTCGAAACCTCGATCGCCCTCGATATTATTATTATTATTATGCGCGATATGCGCCGCAATTCGTAATATTGGGTACGGAAGGTCACCGATAATTATGAAGGAATATAAATGTTCGATTAGAGATTGCAGAATTGATGGAACGCGATGGTCACGTACACGCCGTGAGGCGAGTTCTATTTAAATTCTACGCAATTAATCGATTGTTGCGCGCGCTCGATCGCGACATCGTTGGTGCTTCTTGTTCAGACGGGAATGAAGTTCATAGATCGGGACAAAGAACCTCCTCGTCAAATGATAATGCGGACGGATGTGTCACGGCGCGTAATGGAATCTGCTTATGTGATATTTATATGCGCCAAGTAATTCAAGACTTTCGCGATAGATAGAAATGTGCGCATCAAAATGAATCTTTATCGAGTTTCAAACAACAGGTTGCTCTTTGACTCGTGACTCGAGTTTAAAAAAAAAAAAATTCATTCTTACGTAAAATTGAACGTTCGATAAAAGGAAAGGAGAGTTAAAAGGCGGACAAGACGACGTGTAGTAACTGGTTCATAAATTCAACGACTTCAAATCGCAGCTAGGGCTTCGGAAATCGTACACAGCATTCGAATAATTTGATCCGCGATGGGGCTTCCCGGCGAGTTTCGTTCTCCTTAGCGCGACACGTTTCTTATAGGAGCGGCGTCCGTCTTTTTCGTCAGGTCTCCCGATTTTAACACACACACACACACACACACACACACACACACACACACACACACACACAGACAAGATTCGATCGAAATAAAATATCGTCACGCGAGAATGCGAGCGCGTTCGATCGAAGTTGGTTTGACTCAAAATTGAACGCGGAGATCCGCCCGGGGGTAATTTCATCACTTGGTAGCAGTAGGGTTAACGAAGGGTATTAAGCGGCCATTACGAGCGGGCCTAAGGCCATAACGCGATTAGTTCGCGGAATGGCTGGCTCTTCTGCACGATAGGTTTTACGGAAACATCTCGCGTCTGCCGCGCGTGGGCGGTGGGTATGGTTTATCCCCTTGCTCTCTCGCTTCGCCCCCTTCGCTCGTGTACGGCCCTGAGCACGCCGGTGCATTGTACATCGTAATGTATTTCTTTTAGGTACCGCCGACAATAGCGAGCCTGGCGGCGATGAAGGTGGAGGCAGCTGACCCGAAGGTTTCCGGTGAGTTACTATTTCCTCCTGCTGACGGAATTATCGGGATCGTAATTAGATTCGAATCGAGACTCCCGCGTTCGATGACCCTGCTTTGTGCGAACAAAAGAAAAGTGGAATAAAAAAAATAACAGAAAAAGAGAGAGAGAGAGAGAAACAGAGAGAGAAAGAGAGAGAATGGAAAAAGACAGAGAACGGTCGGCGAATGCGAAATCATCGACACACACGTCGCTGCGATCTGGTTAGACCAGGTGATTTGTAATCGACGCTTTAATCGCTTTGAGCGAACCTATGATTAGAACGGAGACAATGTTATGTGTCGATCGTACGCGGCAGTGACGCCTGACCTTTCAACGCGGCGTCGAGATAGAAATAATCGGTATGCGTTCGCGTTCGCCAAAAGCCCGACCGCGTGTATTCCGCTTGCGGAAGTGGCCGGATGTGCGATTAATTTAATAGCTGGACCTCTCTTATTAAATAAAACCATTTATTTGATTCTTATTGGTGCTGTTGTCACGATTGTATGGAACATAATATTTGACGATACGAATTTTTATCAGAGTGGATATAGAAAAATGTTTCGCGCACAAATTAGAAAAAACTCGTGCCAGTAACTTCGTTAGTACGCTATTTGTTTTATTTTTGTGTTTGCTTATTTTCAACGCAAAGATTATATTTCTGTTGCGGGAGACGTTTTCTTTTGGGAATCACTATTTCCGTTTCTCCTTCAAAGCGGCGGATTTTCCGACGAGGAATTAATAATCTGCCGTCGCGCGTTGCGCGCGGAACAAGCTGGAGAAATTGCAGTCGAGCGCGCGCGCCCGGCACAGTGGGCCCGCATCTTTGAGTAATTATCGCACATTCCTGCATGCCACGTGACAAATCTGAAGCTATACGTAAGCCGGCCCCGGAGCGCCCGTGTCGGTTCTATCCACGGCCTTTATTTGTCTCGATCCTCGCAAACTCGTGAATCGTGGCGCAACCTGACGAATCGCGGCCGTCCGCCGCTTTCAGTGTTTTGTGCCCAGGGGCTGTTCCCCCTTTATTGGAATATCCGCCCACAGCATTATGGGAATTATCAAGGAAATGGGATGAGTGCCAACGGCTCCCACGAGGGGTCTGAGGGGAACACGGGAGGGATTTGCTTCTCGACCGCGTTGATAAAAGAAACTCGGAGTTTACCAATCTCCGTCGCTTCCCATGCTGTTTGAAGACATGTGACACACGTGAATCTTTCGGGATATATATATATTTGTCCAATACAAATATTTGTGCTTAATTTAAAAGAAAACAATACTCCTCCCCCGTACTAGATTTGAAGTTTTTAATTAACAAGCGCGGTCGTCGTGATTACGTGTACAGAGAGCGCTCCTCAATTAATCATCAGCTGGGGGGAAAATCAGGAATTTATGAGATTGATAGAGAAACATCGCTCGCTGAACGCGGTAATAGACGAGGTACTGTATTACATAAACATGCCGATGTTTCTCTGTAAATAGACGCTATTAAGATCAATCGTTTCTCCTCGCCGTCATTTCACTATTGGCACGCGGGGTCTATCATTTTCTTCGGAAACGCTCGCGACGACTCGCAATCTCGCGGCGGTTTTCTCCTCGCCGTCGCCAATTCCCCGTCCTCTCAAAACCGTGAAAAAAAATTCCCCGACGGAAATCACGGCGCGCGCTCGCGGATAGAAGCCGGGAGCGCGCGCGGGGAGAATGTCAAGTAGAGAAAGAGAAGAGAGTGGGCGGCCTCCGTTGGATTTTCTCGTCCAGTGACATATTCCCACAATTTCGAATCGGCCAATCAACGCGTCGGCCGGACGATATTAAATACGTGGTGGGATCCGCGGCGAAATGGAATAAAATAAAATATGTACGTCATACGCGTCGTTCGCGCGACTGTATAAGCGGAATATCTAAAGAAGAAGAAAGAGAGAAAAAGAAAGACGAGCCGGAGGCAAAGGGTATCAAACGGGAGAGAAAGAGAAGAATTGCGGGTGCGCGAGAGAAGGATGGAGACGTAGATGTATGCGTACGTGGAAAGAGAAAGAGAAAGAAAACGCCGAGAGAAAGAGATACGGACGGGGGGAGAGAGAGAGAGACAGGACGAAGAGGGAGAGAGAAAACGATGGAGCGAGAGAGAGATGGTAGCAATCAAAGCTGATTAAGCCCACAACTGGGGAATCTGTGGGGCCAGTGTCTCACGCCAATCTCGCCCAATCAGCCGGTTGGCCGGGGAGATTTAAAAAATAGAATGCCTACTGTCAATTGTCCCATAATTTAAATAAATCGAATAAATGGACAAAGTGGCCAATTAGAGTAGTTGCTGGTTGCTGCTTTAACGCATTATTCTCTCTTTCTCGCAGTGTCTTCGACTCTCGTCTCCTCCTCTTTCCTCACTCCCCCCCCTATATACTTACCCCCTTCCGCCTCTTCATCGTGCCGAAGATGCGCTTCTATTTCCCCCTCCCTTCTCCTCGGGATTCCTCCCCCCCTCCCCTCGATGTACACTCGTCGTTGTCGGTCTTTTAATTCTCCTGTGTTTGACATCGACGCGCCGCGGCCACCTTGCCGACGTCGTCGAGGTGCCTTCATTACATCGTGGAGAAAATGACCATTAACGACGTTGAGCGCGACGTAAACGTATGATGTGCTTGCGCGAGATTGGTAATTGGTAATGGCCGAACATATCAGGCCGCGTTAAAGCTTCAGTGGACGTCGGTACAAGTACGAACTTTGCGGAATCTACTTTGTCACTTGTTGAGAGAGCGCCGTTATCTTCCTAGCGGCGAGCTAGAACGACAGATAAATATTGCTACTTTCGTTTTCACTTGAACACTGATACCTCGAATCATTAGACCATGTTTTCACAGTCTCAATTGCAAGATATAAATTTTCCGCAATTGGTGCCACTTATTCATTTCGAACCGCGTAGTGTAGATTTGATGGAACTTCTCCGTCGCTTAAGCGAATAAATATTTCGCGAGAGTCACGCGTATCGCACTTGATTGTTGCTTTGAGATTAAATTTCCGAACATTAGGTTGCGTTTTCGGACGGACTTCTTGAAACTCGGTAAATTAATCGCTCGACGAATTCGCTATCCGTTTTCAACGGACTGGACGTAAAATTCGATAAGGTGGGTATAAATACGTTTCTCTTTTCTCGGAGGAAAAAGAAGAACGAGCGTGTTCCGTGCTACGTTGTCTCGATCCATCTTAATGAAATGCCGCATTTCAACCTCCGAAATTTTACTCGGGCGGACTCCTTACTAATTATAACAATTTATGACTTTAACAATTATCGCCGCCGTACATGTGCCACGTTCGCCGCGCGCCACCCGTCCGCACCTGTTCGACATACGTTTACGGACAGCGGCTTTTAACGGCCTCGCCGATATCTGTACTCATCAATTTTGTGCAAATACAATTTAATTAAGCCTGACTATCGCGCCACGACCGTGAGTAATATTGATATCCTTGATTTTTAACGACCGCATCTGTCAATACGCGGAGGGAAACGCTTAATTAATCAACGCGAATAATCTTTGTGGAACGACAGCGCTAATAGTACGAAAAAATCGCTTTCTTTTAATCGGCAGTCCCGTGCACATTATGTATCGATCATATAATCAAGTAATTAAGTCAATAACGGAACTGCAATTCCACAAGAAACAAAAAGAGAAAGAAAGAGAGAGAGAGAGAAATTGTTAGAAATATAATTTTTAACAGGCTCGAGCGAGAAGTCTCGTAATTCAAATAATTCCCTTAGCACGTCTAATTACGCGAAATAGATTCATTATCGTGAAGTCGCGAGCCCGTAGGGCGGATAATATGTAGGTGTTCCACGTAGATGAGCGCTTACCTCTATCTGCACGGGCTGCCAGTCTGGGCAGGCGGCCGAGAGCAAGCAAATAACAAATAAAGCATAAACGGGAGCTACGATAAATAACTGGTGCACCACCGCTCTCTCTACGTATACAGTGCCTGGGCTCTCTACCGGCCCTCCAGGGTCTCGCTGCTCTCTCTCTCTCTCTTTCTCTCTCTTCGAACTCCTCATTCCGCCAACGACCTCACCGCCCCCACTAGAATTACCTGTGCACAGGATCCACATATGTGTGTATGTACATACATACGTGCAACGATTCAAGGCGCACCGAAGAGTTCAAACCTCGGCGACCTTTAGTTTCCGTTCGTAACGCGCGTGAATGACCGCAAGGAAATTAATGGAATATTTCTCCGAACTGAACTTCGCGCGCGTATTATTTTTTTGGGGGAAAGCAATTTTGAACACGGTTGCAAAAGACACGTGTTGGGCTATTATTATATCGCGCGGTGCGGGCATCGATATTCACACACGTGTTGCCGAATCATTTCTCGTGTACCTACAGCCGTACGTGGCGTATTAGGAATTCTATTCGATTACAAAGAATTGGTTCTTGCGAAATTGGTTTCTAAAAAAAGAAGAACAGCTACGGCAAAATGTTATCTGACGAATAGGCCGATGTGAGATAATCGAAAAGAGTTGTTTTTATCACGTTGTTACCTGCTTACGTAAACAAGTGGAAAATAAATTAAATTACTCGCTGTTCGAATGATAATCTTGTGAGAAAATACAAGCTATCGTTTACGGAGAATATTTGTTCGTGCAAATCAATCGGTTTGGTAACGAACGCAAAATACATAAATATTTTCTCTCTCTTTCTTTCTTACTTGCATAAATTCTCGTCGATTTTTACGGTAATTTTCGTTCGTGTTTAAGTCCGTAAGTTGTATTTCATTATCCGAAATTGAACACAACGCGATTGTGATGACGGACGATCGCTGTTTTGCTGCTACGTTCGTTTCTCGAGCGAGCAACCGTTAGCCTTGAAGAAATACCATTAAAAAGCGATATGCGCGGTGAAAGGGAGCGAGGGAGACGGAGAGGAAAACGAATTTCATGGTTCATTCGAGACTTTTTAAACGAATTTGCACGCGCCGTCCGCCACGCTCCGAAGGGGTTGAAACTTTAACGAATTAACCGCTAAATAAATATTTGACAGGTAAATTACCGGTTTTTTTTTTTTTTTTTTTTTGTCTTTCACGAAATGCGTCGCTTTATCGAATTATCGGAAAATCGCGCGCCCCGTTTCTTCGCCCCGTAAATAACGATTTATTGTTCGCAGCGAGTTTTTTCTTTTTGTTTTTCGATCACGACGATAAAAGTACGCGGTGACAATTCTTGCCATCGCGTTCGATTGCCGGTAATGATCGCGTTCGCTTAGAATCCGCGCAGACAATGGCCAATTTCGACGTCGTCGGGGACGCAAACAATGCTCGCTATAATTCGTGGTCCGCTCGCGTTCCCAGGCATTCTCGCGAAACGACCCGTCATCGCCGCGTTCTCGTTCGTCGTCCGTCCCTCCTGCCTCGTAAAAACCCGCAGCGCCTTCAAGACGCGGCGGAGATGCGAAATTTTATTATTTATATTTGAAATTTATTATCGCCAAGGGGAGACGACCGGCCCCCCCTCCCCCCAAAACGGGGTCCCGTCTGACATCGGCGAGAGAGGGCCCTTCGTCCATCCCTCGTTTCTCCGACGTTTTCTCTCGCGTCGTTCCGTCGCCAACCTAATTTATCGTTCCTTCACTTTTTATTAATTTCTTACCTTCCGCGGAATCGCGATCGTCGCATTAAAAGGACGTCGCGGTGGCGGCGGCGCGGTCACCGAAATCCATCGGTACACAAACGGAATGTCGCTCCTCATTTTTCGCTTCACCCGAGAGAGCGACTCTTTCTCATCCCTTCGACGCGGAGCTCCCAAAGAGAGAATTGCCGCGATTCCATCTTTCTTTGTCTTTCTTTCCCGTTTCGTACACGTTTATACGTGGCCTCGATGCTATCGGATCGCGAAAGAGAGGCATTGTTTTTTTTTTTTATTCAAACCGTTTGAGTCGTCATATCAACCGCTTGTGACAAAAAAGAAAAAGAACCGTTTTGTCACGAAATATTTGAATCGCGTTAATCAATTAATTAACACTCGAAGATCACGGCAAAAGAAATGGAAGCAAAAGAAATGATTATCGGTCGCTCTTATTTTAATATCGAACGTTACAGTATTGCGCGCAATGTGCGCAAGAACATTTATGAAAGTATTACTTTCAGAGAACACAAAAAAGTAATTATTTGAAACTATTGCGTGAATTTTAATAATTTTCATGCACAACGTATTTCAAAACTTTGTGCTCTTTTTTTAATAAAGATTTGCGTCAAGTATCACGTGAAAAATAATTCAACCGGCCAATCAACCTTCAAGAGAAGTATTAATATCCGCGTCCCTTTTTGCCGATCTTGGAATTCCAGAGACGTTCTCTCCTTCGTTCCTCCTTCGTTTCCCCGTTCGGGATTCGACGGATCTTGCGAACTTAGCGCGCGGGAAAAAAGGGCCTCGGCTAATTAATAGAGCGGGATCCAGAGCCCCGAAGGGACGACCGGGACGCCGCCGCCGCGCGTTTAGGACCCTTGCGAAAAATAAAATACACTCGCGGAGTAAATTAACGGTGAGCGGGGAGGAGAGCAGGCTGCCGCGAGCTAATTAATAGAGCGAGGATCCGAGGAGGGGAGGTCCCTCGAGTGGATTCTCGAATCTCCGCTTGTTTACGCTCTTTTTTGCGCGGGACGACGATCAGGAGGGAATCACGGTTCCTCCGGCAAAGGTCCCGCTCATCACCTTGCGCAACGTGTCATTTACCTCATTATGAAAAATAGGCCGACGGTTTTATGCAAATTTTTTTTAATTCCGCCACACAATTTTGACTGGCACCGTTAATTATATAGTGGCTTGCCTAATTGCTGCAACTCAGCGCTTTTTACGTTGCTATGTATTTCAATCGCGCGCGGGAATCTCTCGGGGGAATATATAAAAGGAGCTAGAGAGAGAAACGAGCTGACGATAAAAATGGCTGGTTCAAAAACGGAATTGCGAAACGGACGAAACGAATGTTGCGATGTTGGCCGCGAGATTGGCCCCGATCGATTTGTATCGGGAAACAGCTATTGGCAATCGCATGCCGTCCTCGAAACTCAGGAATCCATCGTTGCTTGATCGGATCGATGGTGATCTCTTCCCCGATCTTCTCCTCTTCCACCTTGCTAATCGTCCTCGTTTTTTCTTGGCTGTCGTTTCGCGATTTTTCGGTTCGCCAAGAACGCGGCTATATTCTCATATATCGACTGTGTATCGAATTATCCGCTCGAAATTAAATTTAAAACGAAATCACGCAATCTGAGTCACTCCCCACGGTATGCTGCGCAAATCTTATCTCTCGCGAAGATACAACCATCTACTTTTTAATTAATGTAGAGCGAAATTAGATGTTCAAGACCGGTGCAAGTATCAGACTGCTCTTGAGGCTCCTGACGAAGTGAACCGAGGATTCACGAAACGTCGATATGAAAAATGATACTAACGCGATTTAAAAAAGTCCGAAAAATCATTTTCAGGAGTAGTGCAAGTATCCAATTAAAACACGCAAAGATATTTTCTCTCGAAGTAAAATTTTACGACGAGATCTATATATATAAGCTTTAACACGGTTCACTCTCTCTCTTCTCAGAGAGAAAAAGAGAGAAAGACATAAATCTCGAACGCGCGCACAACACTTTTCTTCTATGTGATGTTGCTCTAAACGCGTTCATTGATAGGACCGTGAAGCCCTTGCACCGCGTTTGCCGCGAAATGAAGACATCGTCGCCGACGAATGACTCTTAATCATCGCCGACGAGTTCGAAAGTGGAGTCGCGCCGAGAAAATTACACGGTGTGTCCCTCGGGCCCGATCGTTGATCAATCACTCGTTCGAGAACCAGAAGACGGCAGCTCGTCAACACCCTCTCGAACGTACTCTCGCGACGAGATGCGCGACGAGCTTTTTTCTATACCGCATCTTTTTCGATGCTCGAGTTTTACATCCGTTCGACTTTGCTGCTGCACATGGTCGAGTTCAAAAATCCAGCAACAAATGCCATTAGCGCTTTTGTCCAAGGAGAAAAAACATTTTTTTTTAAATTAAAATTTACCGTAAATAGCGCAAATTTCTAACAAAAATTTGTCTCGTCGCGCTGTCCTACATTTCTCGCGTCCTTCTGTATTTTTCTTTCGCTCTGAGAGGCTTTCCTCAAAAATAACCGGCTCTTATCTGATTTGGACTTTCGCATCTCGGCTCTTCACCGGAGTTTTTTAGATCATCGTGTCTTCCGCTCCTCGTATCTCGCTCGTGCTCGAAAAAAGGGTCTCCCGAAATATACGGAATATCCGCGGGCGCATCGCGTCGGTCGGCATCCGGTTGACTATTTCGAGAATATAATCACGAAACGAAGCGCCTCGTCGTCGTTGCGGTCCGAGGGGGAGAATCGCGGGGAGAACGCGAAAGAAGAGAGAGGAAACGAAAAAGAGATTGAAAGGAACGCGCGTTTCTCTTCGCGAACGAGAGAAGAAGAGGCAAAACTCTTGTCTTCGCAAGAACGTATTTCGCGTTTCTGCGTTTCTGTCGCGTTATTGCGGCGTCTCGTCGCCGTGCGTTTCATTCGTCGTCGAGGAGTCCTGGGGCGTAATGAGCCGTACAGACTTCGTTATTCACGGTAGAACATTATAGTCAACGTGTCCGCGATTAATTTCTACCGTTTTCAACGTCCGATGACACAAAGTAAGAGCGGTATATAGAACTATAGAGGATTTACGGAGAGTCACGGTACATTTGTGACACGCGCGATGATGACGTTCTATCGAAGTTCTTGGTTTCCGCGTTCTCTTCTTTGCGATACACGCATTTTCTTTCTTCTCGCTTTCTCGTGGAAAATCGATATAATACTCGTGTTGTCGATGCATCGTAAAAAGCTGAAAATGATTCTTATCTTGTAACGATCGAAATAACGTGTAACGATAAAATCGTTTGACGGTTCCTTCGGACTAATTTTCCATTCTTCTGCGAATTCGCGAATGCGTTTCGCAGCCAGCGTAGTTTCGCTTTTCTCCGAGAACGGAGAAAACTCTCCGCAGACTCTCCCCGGTCTCGCATCGGGCTCGTCGTTAATAAATAGATCTTTTCTCCTCCCTCATGCACGCCGCGCTCAACGCCGTAACTCGCTTTCCGCGGAGCTCGTTGCCTCTTCGGCGTTTTAGTAATTCGAGTTAGCTCCTCGAGTTCTCTTCCTTCTTCGTTTCCCCCCTCTGACCACTCCGCCGCTCTCTTTTTCTCTCTCTTTCTCTCGTCCGTCTGTTATTTCGCGCTTGACGCGAAAAGCAAGAAAAAGGAGAATCGGCGGCGGCGTCCGTGCGAGCACCGGCGCGGTGGAAACGACGACGGAGGAGAGAAGCAACGCTCCGAGAGGATGAAAGAAAGAGCGAGAGAGTGAAACACGAGGAAGAAAGACAGCCGAGGTGGGTCGAAGAGGGTCGAGACCAAGACCACGAAGTCGCCGATTGTTTTAGCGCTAGGCCAAACTAAAACGGCCGGGGAGGCCCGGAGGGTCAGGGCCGTGCGCGAAAGGGGTTGGGTACACAGATGAGTTTTTCATCGCCTCGGTCGTTCACCATTGATCGGCGCGCAGACCGATAAATATCTATTGTTACGATATATCGTATTATATGCTGCGCTTTGTGATATTCGACAAGACAGAAACTTTGTTGGTATCGAAGTAACGACAAAATTATTGCTACATTAGTTTTACTCGAAATTTGTTAATATATTCAAAAAGTACATCTTGAAACTATTTTCATGTAATTTTCTTATTGAGAATAATTGTTTCAATTGATGATATATTGGAGACGATGGTCGATCAAAATACGGCCCTGCGAATTTTCCGATGCGAGAGATCATAGGAAAACGTTCTTGTTTTCCCTCTTGGCTCTTTCTTTCTTTGTTTGTTCGCGCGACGAAGGCAAAGACGATAGGCAAGACGTTTGCGTGCCAAATCATGCGAGCGGAATCGGAGAAATTTAAAAAATATTCTAAATTTAATTACTCCCCTCTATCTCTCCGCTGTCGACGACCCTCGATCTTTCGAAATCGAGCGAGCTGCCAATGCCCGGTGAAAAATAGCCGATTGACGAGCCCCGTGTTCTCTCGAGCGCGGATCGGAAGATCCGACGATTTTGGGAACAATATTCAATAGCTTATCAGCTATTATGTTTGTCGCACGTGTCGATAAACTAAATTATTAAAAATTATCTGAAGTGTTATTTATATTTCGTTGCTAGTTATTTATATATTGTCAAATGAATGCTATTTTTAAACAAAGCTCTTGAAGTAACAAGTGGTGCGCAAATAAAATGACGAGGCCGTGAATGCCACGACGACGCAAATGGAAGAAAATGAAGCGAAGAATCTCACAATTCTTCTCGAGCGGGTTTCAGGCGTCGATGGAAAATAGTGGCGCGCTTAATAGTATAGTCCGCGCTCGTTACGCGCTCGTCCAACCGCCTTGTTAAGCTAACAGTCCGGCATAACCGCGCCCGGGGAATATTCAAAGTTATTGGATACGCGATCTCGTAAATCACGTGGCGCAGCGCGGCACTTTGTAAAACTTCGAAATGCTTCGTGGATATAGGCGCGCGCGCGCGGATGAGAAAAAAATCGCGGCGCGCTCGCTTAGCTCTCGCGCATCAAGGATGCGCCTTCACCCGGCTGTGAGGCATATGATGCGCATAGAGCGAGCTCGTTGTGCCAGTTTGTCGTAAATTTCCGTTAACGAGCTGCCCGCACCGACGAGTCGCGCTCTCGGCCGCGCTTTTCTCAGGCGATACGGCGCGTAGATGAGGAAGAAACACACATACACACACAGAAAAAAAAAGAGACCGTTCCGCGAGAAATATGTAACTGAAAACCCGTTGTGCGCGCGTTGCTCGCGTCGGTAATTTCCCTCGCGGAAATGAAATTGTTTATTGGCGGGCCATTATTAACGCGGACAGATAACCGACCGCCGTTGCCACTGTTGATCGACGTTGTTGGCACCGCACGTAATGCGGTTCTTGTTTATCGCACGCAAGCCACACCACTTGAAATTCGAAACAGATGAAGACGGATGATCGCAGTCGCTTTGCTAACGACTGGCTGTGGCCAGAGCCCGGCAAACTCGAACGAGTGAAAGGAGGACTTAATTCTCTAGAAAGCTAACACGAAACGATTAACGCTAATCTGGTCTTACGCAGCGCGGCATCAGAAGATTACACGACCGGCAGCAGTCGCGGGAACAAATAAAGCACAACGTTACACATCTATCATTAACAGTCGATGCAAACTGTATTGGTGTTACACAATCGTAAATAAAATGTCAATTTGCAAAATTGCAATAAATTGGTATTTGCAATTGTGCGCGAATTATGACTGATAACGTATTGAGACGCGCGTTAAGTATTATCAATATTATTATACTGATAATTTCCTCTAAAAATCTGTTTCGACGAGTTGGGTCGTAACTCATTTCAACAGCTGACATATTTACAATTATCGATAACTGCCCTCGACAAATCGCGCTCTCCTCCGACCTTATTTGACCACGAATAAGGGTAATCGGTTTCCGATGTTTCATCTCTCGCCACCTCTATTATCGATAAATTTAACCGACGGCGAAACCCCCTTCAATTTTTTTCATCGCTACCCCGCGTCGGGCACCGCGCGCCGGAAAATTCACTGAATGAAGATCTATCGCGCGAGTGGGAAGGGGGTGGAGGGGGGGGGGAGATTCTCTCTCGATCACGGGAATCGAATTTCTTGTTTTGACAGCGGATCGCCGATCCGTGGCGAGCTCCTATTTTGTAGGGCTCGGCGGAAAGTTTTCGAAAGTCGAACAAAGAGGAGCGAGAAAGAGGATCTCGCGAGAAACAAGCCCCGGTGGCGCGCGGTGGTTTCCCCTTCCGGCTATTTGAATTTGTAGAAAGGGTTCGATTCTGTTTATTTTTCGGGAGCCGTGGAGGGAGAAATTTTTGCTTGCGTACATATGTGTGCGTACGATGGGGGGGTAGATATTGCCCGTGCGCGCTTATATCGGGTCTAATGTTACACACACGGCGCGTTTCCCCTCGTAAAAACTTTGCGCGTCCTACGTAAGTAAGTGCACGAGGGAGTGCGTTTAGTGTAAAACCCGGGGACTCCGGAGGTGGGAACTGCACGCGAAGAAGGGACACCGAGTGCCGAGTATAAACTCGCTCGAATTTGCGTCTGTGTTCCCGACGTTGAGACAAAAGCGTCACATTATAAAATTCACATCTGCGTTATCAGTTCATCATGCGCTTTGAACATCCATACACACATATATATGTGCTCATGTATACGTATGTGGATACACACACGTGCGATCACGTCGAAACATTCTGTCACGTACGCGCGCGAAATCACGGTTAAAGATGGCGTACTTGTGTGACAACGAGCAAACGAAAAGCGTTGTTAGAATAAGAAAACAAATGTTACAACGCGTCAGAGAAATAAGAGAAAAATAGTTTTGGGTTTTCTTTTTTTTTTTAATTCTCCCTAATAAAACTCTTCTTGAAGAGATCGATCTTTAAAGAATTACAAAAGACTTCGCAACGTTTTTCCGCAGAATTACTTTTCAAACAATATTGAATTTTATTTCCACTCGCGGCTTAAAAATTGTACCCGAATATTTGGCGTGGCAACGTCCCCTCGTTAAATTTAACACGCCCGTCATAAGTAAGGGCGCAGAGGGTTCGCGGCATTCTATAAAGGAAGGGGTTGCATAAGGGACTCTAAGGGAGGAAGAAGAGAAGGGGGTGAGGATAAGAGGGTGTATTAAGTAGTACGCGTGTAATACTGCCCCGAAAAAAATCTATACGGCGACGCAGCGTCCGGCGGGACGAGGGCGAGCCGGATTAAAGAAAGAGAAACCGGCGAACCCCTCCCGTTCATTTCGCTGTGTGTGAGCAAAGCGATATCGGAGCCGCGATATTAACCGAACGCGTGCTCTCGCAAAAGCGAAAAACGACGAAGAAAGAATTTTTTCGAACACCCATTTTAATCCGCGTTGTCAATTTTTCTGCGATCACGAAAACTCTCGGATTCGAGCAAAACTTTTCAAAGTACTTTTTCTCGTCGCACTCAGTCTTTCCTCGATTTCGCAACGCGGTTCGTGTTATTGTTCACGTGGAACGATCGCGTCGTCTAATTGCAAGTCAATCGCGAAATTGTCATTCGCACGCCGCTACAAATCCCAAGACGGATATTATCACATCAATGCTCGCATCTGCAAACATCTGTTTAACGCTCGGTTCTTCGAGACAGGAAAAGACACGTGTACTCATTTCTTAAAGCCGTTACGTCGAGATCGCGTCGACGTTGCGTAAGCTAACTGCACTGACGTTGATTGGATGAAAGAAGGTACATTAGGCGTATGCGCGATGTGGAAGAAAGACAATAGGAAGAACAGTAAGGAGAGAAAAAAAAAAAAAAAAAAAAAAAAAAAGCAAATCGACACTACACGATAATTTCTTCGCGGCAGAAAAGACGTCCCGTAAAAGACGAAATTAATGAAACGATTACGAAGATTATTCCACACGCTCCGGCGAGCGAAGCTGGTGATCAACGATGAAACAAGTCCTTTCTTTCCCTCTCGCGTTGTCACCTCGCGTTACCTTCTCCGGTAAAGAGGGCGCGCACTAATTATAATGAACCCGTTCGCCACGAATGGGAGAACGGCCATAACGACGTTTATTCTCGTCCCGAATGATTCTACGGCCTACGGTCGCGCGTCGCGCACAATAAGAAGAGAATGGGAAGTCCGCGCGCAAGAAGAAAACGCGACTACGTCACGCCACAACCAGAGAAGGTGCTAAACGTATGACTGCGATCTCTTTGTGGCGCCAATTATTTCAGAAATGTAGTTTGAATTAAGCTTTGTCACGCTAAGGAGCTAATAGACCGGTTTTAACACCGCGCGATGATAACTCGCGAATCTCAGAGTGGATGAAACATCTCGAAGCTTAAAAATGCTAAGTTTTATCATTCGGGAGAGCGGAGCCTCGCGCGAAGACGAAACGATTCGCTCCGTCATTCATTTGCGCAAAAAAAAGTGGTAAGGAAAAAAAAAAAGAAAATCAGATCTTTCTTTGACGTGATTACGGCGTGCATTCATCATCCTTACCGTGCAATCCGTGTAATAACGTTTACTCCGGTATCCGACGATTATTGCTCCGAGAAACGCAGAGAGAAAGAGAGAGAGAGAGAGAGAGGCATATACACTCGAGGGGGATAAAGAAGGGCGCGATGGATGGATGGACGGACGGACGGATGGATGGATGGCGCGCGGGAGCGGGAGATAAGAAGAAACGGAGAAAGGAAGAAGGTGCTAAACGAGTGGGTAGCGGAACGGACGGGAGAGAGGAAGGGACAGGAGAATAGCCGACCATAACGTAATTTTGACAGAAATAACGCCGCCGCGCGCGCGTTCGCCGAGAGACAATAAGTTCGCGACACTCCCGTGCGGATCTTAGAATAGTTTACTGTCGGTCGCTCTTCCTCTTTCCACTTTATATACTTTCTCCTTTTCAGCCTCGTCCCTCCGTCTCTCCGTTTCTCCCTTATCCCCGGTACTCTTTCCTCGTATTCTCCCTTTGTACGAGAGTCTCTCCGCTTGATGCTGGCGCCGACAGCATCCTCCTAGCTCGCCCGTAACATTCAAACTGCCACGCCAGAAGTCTATCATTCGCTATTTGCGCGATCGTCGATAGACTTTTATTAATATAAATGGTCGCGATAATAACACAATCGATATACATTCGATACATATTCGTCAATGTTACACATTGCGACATGTGTGGTTTCAGTCACATGTATTCTACGTTTTGATACAGAATGAACGAATCTTTGATTTGACAGTTTGGTCCACGATTACATCGCGCACTTCCATATTCGAAGTGACCATTTGTTAGAAATCACGTTTTGCGTGCCCTAACACGAAGATAAGGGAAATTGGTCTTTGTGCGCTCGCCCATGCGGCAGAAATGCCTCCCGATCGAGTGCCCTAAACGTTGATTCTGGGTCATTAAATCACATCTGGTCGGCGGTTCTATTCGGGAAGCCATTTTTCCGGAAACAATGTCGCGACGAGGACCATCGAGGAAGGGTTGTAACCGAGGGTAAGAGGAGGCGAACCGACGCGGAGAAAGGAAAGAGGGCACCGTCTGTACTTTCGTTACCCGTTCACATATATTTCTCTCCTTTTTTTTTTTTTTTTCACCGGTATTTAGAACCTCTCGAGAAGAAAAAGCGTTCAATGGGGGTCGCCGCGGCTAAGACGACGAATCAGCGAGCGCAGCGGGCACTCGACGCATTATCCAAACACGCAGTTTCGTAGGTTACGTTAACCCCTCCGTACGCGTGTGCGCTCGCGCGCGCGCGTGTAAATGTGCGTGTAAAGACGTACGACATACGCGAGCGGGAGAGAAGCGGTGCACGTGAGCGCGGCGAAGCGATGGTGGCAGCAACCGTTTCTCGACGTCTACCACGATGGCTCGTATAAAGGGTTATTCGCTCGGCCCACGGATTAAATGATAAAAAAAGAAGAGCCCCGACGACCCTGAAATACGGGGTCTTTTCAGGTTCGGGTCTTTTTGAAAATTTCAAATCCCCGCCCTACCCCCTCGAAACTGCCGTCCCGCTTCCACCTCTCTCCAGGATTCGGGATCGGCTCCCACTCCCCGCTCACGCAGCTTTAAGAACTACGTATAAAAGGGGTTCGGAGCTCAAAGAGTGTTGGATACGAAGAGGGGGAGGGGAAAGAGTCTCGGTTACGTGTCGTCCTGGGGGTTTCACATATTTTTTAAGATTTGCTCTTTAAGCTCTGTCACGTCGCGCGTATTCTCCCATTTGGTGCCATCGGTAACTTGCGCGCGGTCGCGTGGGTGGGCATTTCCTTTATCACGCGGAACGAGGATTTTAAATGGTTGTTTTGCGGATACAATAACTGACGTAATAAGAACGCAATGAGATTTAACAATCAAATTTTTTAATTTAAAAGTCTGAGGTACAAAAATTGTAAGAAGCGAGGCGATATTTTATACATGCAGTCGCGATGTTAAACAGGAAATTATTTATCGAGAGAATAATAAAATTTGAATTTTTGCTTTGTTTGCAAATTAAACTCTTTAATTCTGTATGAACTTGAGGTGAATCTTGGACTCGTTGTATAAAATCAAGATAAGTTATTATAAATAACATATTTGCGAGCCAGAACGCAATAAACAATGAGTCAATTCCAAAACGTTTCGATTTACATTTTTATGATACCTTTAGCTGATTTTCAAAAATTTTCGTTAAGTAAATATTTTAATTTCAACATCTCGTATAAAAACGTTTCCATAATACAAAGTCGAAGTATGTTCAATATGAACTAAGAAAATAAGTCAAATATGAACGAAGATAATTAAACTACGAAATACAAATATGGTCGTAAGAGCCGTTTGCAGGGTGTTGTGCGGAAATATGCGTCTATTTTTTATTGTTATATCTAATTATGCAAACGTGTCGGAATTGTGTAGCTGCGTTAAATAAATTACGCGCCTTGAGGCGTCTTGAAAGAAAAAAAA
>QVNV01025024.1:0-27269 GCA_014825455.1 Pseudomyrmex pallidus | reverse complement strand
GAGAGAGAGAAAGAGAGAAATATATAGATGCACACTTGGCAGAGGCAGCAGAGATAACCGCTACTGTTCCGCCGCTGCCACCGCCGCCCGCCCTCGCCCCCCTTTCCCCCGAATTCTACTATCTTCCAGTGTTACTAATAGACTCATTGTTGAGCGCGAAAAAGTGATACTGATCAATGATGATTATTTATGTTATAATTCGTCCTCGATGTTACAGAAAAACCGTGTTTAATAAAAATTTCATTTGGACAAAAAAAAACCAGTATCAGTATTCACTTAACCAGTTCGGAGTCTCACACCTGAGAAAAATCGCACAGTGTCCGATGCAAAATAAACGGCTTAATTCTAACGACAGGTTTTCTGCAGTTAACTGGAGGAAAAACATTAAATAGTTCTAATTTGAAACTAAAATTAAGAGAGAGAGAGAGAAATACAGAGAATCTGACTTGAACGGCAAATAAATTTTGCATTTTGTTTCACTTTCGTTTTTTTAAAGACTTAGAAAATGAACATTGCGAGATGTAATTTGTCAAAAAAACAAATAGCATATACGTTAATACGAGATGTGATAATTGATAATAATCTGCAGCTAGAGTTTAAACCGCTTATTGCAAGGCGCTCTGTACACGTGATGTCGTGTAGCATATAAGTGTAATAATAGTCAAATGCATGAATTTGATATATCCATTTCTATCACTGCCAATTCGGTGTTGAAAATTATATATATACATATATATATTTACATGCGCTTTCGTGCTACACACGTACTGGCACACGTTATTTTTTTTTTGCTGCGATATATTTTAAGAATCCTCGATACCTCGCGGCTACCTTCGACTTCGCGACATCAGAAACCGAGGAAAATCGCCAAAGTTTCGTGGACTTTGTTTAAGAATTATACAAATATTTCTGTACAAACGCACGTAGAATTTAACAGAATATACTTGTAAGATAAACCGGATGGTATTTTCTTTTTTGATCCGACAAGAAACCGACAATATTGAGACGATTAAAATATGAAGCTCTGTTGTCACACGCTGATATAGTTAATAAAAGACTTCAGAAGAAAACCCGTCCGATATAATTTTACGAGTGCGTTCCACGTGCGTTTAGACAAAAACACTTTTAATTTTTTCACAAAAGATGCGCGAAGCTGTGGCGATTTTTCTCTGGCCTTTGACGTCTACAAAACTCAAAGTGGTCGCGATCAGATGATCGAGGAGCCTTAATAGTAGATACTGTTCGCAAAGGTGCAACATATATAGTGTGTAAACGTTTTTTTTTTTTTTTTTGCTGCGTTCATTCATGGATAGAACAAAAAAGAAACAGTAAGACGTAGATATTCTTTGATACGAATATTACGATGCGCGAAACATTAGCGATGCGTTTCACGATGTGTCTTTCGATATTTTGATTCTTCGAAATTGAAAATAAAAACTGTGAATTTGTCCATTCGAAAAAATCGTGATGCTTCATTCACAAGACCGTTTGTGCGTCCGACGCATGTGATATCACACGCGCATCGATTATGAGGGAAAAACGGTACGTTTTTCGCAAACCTCGTCCGGAACGGATCGATAAATCGCACGGTAAGTACATCGTTAGAATTGAATACAAATTTTTCCTCGCACGCAGTAATTATATAACGCGTTTTTATCTCAGCAAAGTCTGTCTGACAAAGCGATTATGTGATGGTTTGAAGCAGCGCGAAAATATCTTGTCCGCGATAAGATACGTAAAACAACTCAGTCGTTGTCAGAGATAAAATGAAAAACTTTATCGTTCTATTCGCGTCATTTTCGAAATTGTGCAAGAGGAATGGCGATACGCGGATACATAAAAAATGAAGGATGATGGTCCTAAAGAACAAGTTTTTATTGACAGAGATAAAAGATAAGTTTTCATCAATTTTTCTTTTTTTTTTTTTTTGTTTTTGTTTTTTTAGCATCTAAGAGAAACTAAGATTCTACATAAACGTATTTCATTTATATGTGAAATAATACTGAAGAGAGACATTATACATCATGGATCAATTAGGTATGCGTATATATTCAATTCAAGGAAAGTTTACGTATCATAATATATATGTATATATTATATGTGAGAAAAATAAATTAACAAAATTGTGAAGTAGACATTTGTTACTTTTTCGCGACATCGTGAACGGAAGCGAGACATTTCACCACATAATGAGTAAATAATGAGCTAATAATGATTATTTTGCGCTTTACAAACAAATACGACAGAACAACAAATACATTATATGTCTATTTAACACGTTACATAATAAATGTTTTCTCATCTTTTTGTTTTTCTCTCTCTCCTGTGCGGAGAGACGTATCAAACCGAAACCGGATCGGTGTAAAACCTTTTCGCAGTAAAGACATATTTGGTGTTCTTTTTTTTTTTTTTTTTTAAGTTTCTACGAAAAGAAAGACGTAACAAATATATATTATATATGTATATATGCCTGGTACATATCATTCTGTTACCAATCCTCTCAAAACAAGTGTGTGTTCAAACGCATTGTGATCTACTTTGTTACTATATAGCGCTTTTGCAAAAACCAACTCTCGCTAGCATTCAACGTATATAAACATATTGTTTTTTTAAGTGCTCTATCAAACTGGTTCATGAATAATGTGTACCGGATGACAGTATTTTTATCTGATGAAGATGTAACGCTTGACGGTGAGTAAACGAGATATATGCTACGGATCTTAACTCTGACGACGCACTCTGATTGCGTTATTACCACCTGTACGTTTTTTTTTTTCATCGTTAAATGAAAAAAACAAAAGTGTTTGAAAAAAAAACTAAAAGAACACTTCAGTCCGGCAGTAAAATATTACGTAGAAACGGTGAAACAACAGGAATATATAGATATAGATATATATATATATATATATAGTATTGTGTGTGTGTATATATATATATGTACAATATTCTATGACAAACATTACACGGACAACCAAAGTTGCATCCAAATTCTCTCGATATCGCGACATATTTCATATTGTTTGTTTGTTTTTTGTTTTTTTTTTTTATTTTTTTACATTTACAATTACATTCAGAAATATTCAACAAGAATACTAGTCAGTTTACTACAAAAAGACACAAAGGAATAAACAAAAGAGGCTAATATACATATTGGAAAATGTATTGGAAGTGTCTCTATCGGTTTCGAACAAAAGAGAAAAGAAATATGCGCCATTTCATAATCGGCGCAATTATTGCATGGAGCTTCAGATTTATTAATTATTGGCGTCTCGAGCCGGTCTGAAGGTTTTCAACTATCATGATCACTTGGGGATGATACGGGGAGTAAAATACAGCTGCTCTCTGGAGTTACATCCGCTCTCTTGATCAGCACGCGCGGTACACAATTGTCCGCGCGTACTGATCCTTTCGCGCGCTCGATGATATTGAACAAAATATCAACATGACAAACATAGCATGTATATATATGTGTATATACATGTATACACACATATACATATATATATATATATATATATAAAAGAAGCGGGAAAAATGCAAGGTGGAGTAGAAAGATAGGTGGTGGTAAGTTTGGTCATCAACGCAACAACAACCAGGGGGCCATCTGTAATAAATTACACCAAGGCGTATTTTATTAATTTTTAAATATGAACTTTAGTCGTGTCTCACTAGTGTTTGCTAAATATATTATGTTAAATGGATGTGATGTTGGCTGCTGGTTGTTATATTGTAACTGTAATTAATTAGTACTTAAATAGAATTAAATGGCGCAGCAAGTGTGTGTGAATACACAGTCAAAACAATTTGTTTTCTTCCCTTGTTGCTGTTTTTTTAAGTTGAACGATTACTTAACTTTCGAAAACACAGTATATATGTATAAATCGCGATCTAAGAATTTCATTTTTGTCTTAAAACCAAGTGCTTCATGATTCATGTCTTTTTTTTTTTTTTTTACGTACACTACTAGCTCAACTTATCGTGTGCCATTAATTTCGGTAGTTTTTCTTTTTTTCATTTAGAAAGGTATAGATATATTTCGATTACTGATAATTAATTGTGTATAATTAATAATAATAATAATAATATATTAATAATAATAATAATAATAATAATAATAATAATAATTCTTCATAATAAATGTACTTCTTGGTACACAGATAACAAATGATACCACTTATTATCGCGGATGAAAAAAAGACTTACAAAACGTGATACATGCACAATATACTCGACAAAACTTAGACAATATACCAATACGACCAGATTAATTTTTTCCTTTTTTATCCGTTTTTTTTTCTTTTTCTTTTTGTTTTTTTTTTCACCGATGATCACATCATGGCGGAGTATCTTGATATATCTGCTGACCCAATATTATTTTATTTTTATATAAATTATACCGATATATTTATAATTATCTAAAAAACTTCTAAAACTTCTTGTTTGAAACGTCTGTCATGTAATCACTTCTCCTCTCTTCATTAGCTACAAACTCTTATTCCGTTTTTTTGCTCCGATTGTAAAGTCCTTTTCCTCAATCACACGAGAAGGCTTGAGACAGACTTGACAAGATGTTCAAAAACTCTGGAGGATGGAGATAACTCAATTAGTAAAACTGAAATCTCCTGCGTTTCAGCGATACAGACAATAAAACCCTATTTCCACAAATCATAGTCTGAATAATGCTCCCGAGGCTTCTGCGTTTAATTCTTTTCATCTTCGTCATCTTCTTCTTCTTCTTCCGATGCCTCGGCAAGCCATGTTAACCATGAGTTCACCTGTCACATATACGATACACACTTGCATTAATCTTCGAGGCATTTTATTTGAAAACATTATTTCACTCATATGATAAAATTTATTAGGTTATTTCCTCATTTTAAACTTTATTCTAATAAGTAAATAATTTTTTTAATTCTTGATCTATAAAATTCTGAAGCATTACGCAGAAAAAAGATTATTCATTCATCGTTGCTTACGAAGATTATTACTATTATTATCAAAGATTGCACGTTTACCTGGAATAATGCCTTGCCCTTGCCCGGATAAGCATCGGTAACGGTGTCTCTCCATTTGTGGTAGGCTTCCTCTTCGATGACTTCAAGGTTGTAGAGTGCTATGAACCATCGCAGCAGCAACCCTTTCGGAAAATTGTGCGAGAAACAGAACACTTGAAGCGCATGAAGAGCCGTAACTTGTGAGTCAATGGTGGTCAGGAATGTGCGAATAAAGCGTGCATATTTCTGCAGTAACGCACTTTCCTTTTCTTGCAGTTGTTTGTCTGGATTTACGGTTGGATCAACGCCGGGCGCCAGTGTTGTCTCCTGTCACGTCCAAAAGAAAATCCATTGATTTATTATACATTACAAATCATCTCTATTTGTACAAGTAATTTATGAGTTAAATTGATTAAGAGTTGATTGGTTTTTCTTACTGTGTAAAATACACGATATAGTGAAGTAAAATACAAGAAAAATGTTTAAAAAGCTTTACTAACCCCAGTGATGTACTTGAAAAGCACATTCATCATAGCATTGATAAATGAGGGATCAGAATGATGTTGGGGATCCAGCTTCTCTTTGATCCACTTGTAAAGAGCGTTGGGCGCTGGATCGGCTTCTAATTGACGCCACATGTCTCCTTGGATTCTGAGAAGAGGATAAAGGAAAGTCAGTTCCCGGTCTTCCAAGATCTCGCCTAAACGTTCTTTTGTCTTTTCGGCTTCCGGCAGTTGACTGATGAGATCCACTTTGCTGTCATTGAAGATTTGCGTCAATCTTGCCTTGCCCTGTGTCTTGTGGAGTTGCTGTAGAGTCAGCAGGAACAACGGATGATGACGACCGTTTTCTGTTTCCGAGGCGAGATCGGTCAATTGGATTAGATTGTCCACTATGGCCTTGGCTGTAAGGAACGCAACGTGAGACGCTACCAAAGGCACGGTACTCTCTTTTTCAGATATACTGGCCACTAATTCTTTCCATCCTTCGTTCACTTGCTGTAGAGTGAGCAGATTTTCCTTCTTCAGTTCGGCCACGAGCTTGGCGGCGAGTTCGCGTTCGGAGTCACCACGGTCTAGCGTATTTGAGTACAACGTGCAAATTGCATGACGCAAGAAACGCTCGGGTATTTTAAGATCTTTAAAGGCTGCCAGAGCGTCCTGTACGTTCGTGTGGGACGCAAGATCGTCCATTAGGGCGTTCACTTTTTTCACCACTTCCTCCCGTGTGGGTCCCTTGTCTTTCCTATCCCGAGCTTTCTCCCGCTTGTCTACGGGACCTTGCTTGATCACAATAGCAGGCGGTGTTTCTTTGTGTAATAGTGGCGAGCTGGGCTTTAGAGCAGTGGTACGCAAGAGGGGCAAGTCGGAGCCTCTCCCTGGGAACAAGTCTATTATATTGTCGATTAATAGTTATTATTAGATACATCAATCAGTTTAATACTATCACAAAATATCGCACTCAGATAAAAATATTTACCATTGTTCAGAGGTAAGTTCATGTTAATGTTAGTTTGTTTGAACATCATGGAATTGGCTGAAGGTCTCAGGGACACTTCTTCTGGATGTCCTCCAATCAACATTTTGTTCTTATTAAATCGAAGTTGTTCTTTATTGCTATCTGTAATAGGTAAAAGTAACAAACATCCATTATAAAGTCATTAATATTGTTACTTTATAAAGTTAATAACGAAAAACGTTGCGATACTCACTGTTGTTAAAGTTCTGCGGTAAATTGTGTTGCGGTTGGTTGCGTTTGCCTTCGTAATTGTTTTGATGACGATTCTGGGTTTGATAGTAGCTCGCTCCTGTCTGATTACGTTGGTTATGACGGCCATAGCCAACTCCAGGAGTTCCTGCGAATCCATTCGGACTGAATGGTGGTGGTGGCATACCAAACGAGGGGGAAGTCAATGGAATACTTCCCATCATGTCCACATCTAATCCGCCTCGTCCCATCTTTCGTAAAAACTCAGCACCGAGGCGATCTTCGCGTCCTCTGTGGAAACCGTTTCCTCGCGATGGCTCCTCATTGTCATTGCGAATCTGATTTATCGGCATCGGGCCTTCGGTGCTGGTGGCCTTGCGCGGTTTCCAATCATCACGGCGTAATTCAATTACATCACGCAGCATGAATTTGATGCGTAGAGGAAGATCACTGCTCTCTGCCAGAGAGTTCATACGTTTGAAGTATTGATCCATGAGTCCGCGGCCCTTATCCGAGTCAAGGATACGGCCGCAGGTACGCATAATCTGGCAGAGACATTCGATATCCTCTGCCGCGTCCCCCCGGGATCCCCCTCGCCTTTTCTTCTCCAACAACTGCTGGATGCAACGATGTAAAATCGGCTCCGACACGATGCCCAGCTTGCCGAGTTCCCCAATAAATTTGATGTTACCAAGCATCTTGCGCTTGGCCACCTGCCGGCGCTCTTCTTCCTCTGGACCAAGCTCATCCTGATTCTCGAATGCCTCGCTTGCTTTTGAACGATTTTCGAACTCGTCTTTGCACTTGTTAAGTAAAAGAACTCTGAATGTGCTCTGGCCTTTTTGACTTTCATCGATCGTTTTACGGGGTTCAAAGTTTGCGGCTTCGTCTGACAGCTGTTTGCACAGCCGTGCGTACATAGAACTGTACTTGGGTTCATCAAGTGCTTTTTCGAAGATCTAATAAATCAACATTTTTTTTTATCCAATTATTACACCATCAGTCAATTTTACAAAGAAAAAAAACACGCTCTCATTTTGCGATCCCTACTAAAATACATACCAAGAAAATAACACCCTTGAGAATCACATGGGAATTAAGCTCAACGTTGAGCAGGTCGTTGCTCAGCTTTGCGAATTTTTCCGGTGTGAGCTTGTTAAGTATACCCCGCACCTTTCTGAAGATGAGATCATTTCGACTTTCTGGGGTGAGTGCATCGCGTCTAACAGTTGAAGGAGGGATCCAGCGTTGCTCAGTGGATAGGGAGCGAATATCGTCCCTGGAAGGCATCGAATTTTTGTAATGTCAGTGTCACAAACAACTCAACACAAGAATGATTTGTGTAGGTTTAAACACATATAACGCGTTCACGCGTTTTGTATTGTCTTTGTTTTTTTGTTTTCGTTTTTTTTTTTTTTTTTTTTTGTTTTTGTTTGCGTTACTGCTGAGATAACTTTGTGGATCCTGACCTTCCTCCCGAGACACGAGAAGCACCCCCCGGTCCTGTGGGGTTGTCCGTTGTTGCGCGTGTTTTGGCCCCCTTAGTGATAAATCACAGCACACAGATCTTCCTTGAGGAAGCTGAAAAGTATAACATTAAATCTTAATAAATTAAAAAGAAATAAAGCGTCTAAACGAGAATCAGTCTGCTTAAAGCGCGCGACACAGAAGTCTAATGTAATACTAAAAACATGCGTTCAACCCTGATCTGCAATTTTCTTTTTAACGAGAAAGATAAGCAATTCCGACCTATCACTTCGGCCGACGGTGGCGTATCGTTGAACTCGTTCAATAATATTTCGAGGACATTCCTTTCATCGCTACCGTGACCCACATATATCGTTTACAAATGGTAATTGCACATGCGAGCGCAATTTTAGAGAGAAGCACGTTCAATAAATGGCGCACGCGAATCCTGCACGGTTAACGTACTCGAGTTCCAAGTGGTTCAAGGATAAAATCATGCTGCGAACGGGTCTAGTTTCATGAATCAATCGACGCGATCACAACAACATTTCGCGCGATGCGAGCAACTGCCAAAGTTTTAAAACTCGCGGTTTTTCCCTCGAATCGAAATCGCAAGTCAGATTACAGAAAGTGATGATCTCTTCCTGGCTTTTTTTTTATTTTTTTGTTTCCGCCGTAAAAAGACTCGCGAAAACCAGCCTAACGAACGAACATGTTATTTGCGAGGTCGAAAAGACATATCCGGTGGTTTTGCGACACCCCGTAGTCGCAGAAGACCTTCCGCGGACGAGGCAAGGACCTTCTTCCCCGCGAGAGGAAGACGGCTTTGATCTTGCTCGCTGCTTGAGAACAAAACGACCGAAACCCATGGGCAAGGGGGGAATGTGGCAGAGGAGTGTATGTGGGGCGCGGCTCATGGTCAGACGGTCAATGAACCCTCTTCCAACCTCTCTCCCCGTTCCACCTCAACCGATCATCTCGCGAACCTCGTCGTCGTTCGGCCGAGGTCGGACGACTTCGTCGGTTAGCTCGACGGAGGTCGTGCCCGTCCGGCCGTCTCTACAGGGTGTCTCGACCGTCTCGAGCTACTTTCGACGGAACGAAACTTCTGAAATAGACGACTCGCGGAACCTCGCAAAACGATGGAAAATAAACGGGGATGTTCAATCGTCATAAAAACAGCAAGTCTATGATAATAAGACCTACAGAAAAATATGTTAGATGCAACAAACACCGCGTAAGACATTAAAAAATTACTTGGCTTTTAAAAAAAGATAAATTTTATACCTAAACTGAGCTTTTCAAAATTTTTCTCGCAAAATTTGGTTGTGACGTTTTATTACGCTACGTCGTGAGGATTGTCACGTGCAATTTGACGTAAGCTTCACTTGGCTCGCGGCATTTTACATTGCGGATAGAAAAAACCACGACTGCGTTTAACGTTAAATATATAATGAGAACGTAACTCTAGGTTTTACTGAAATAGCAGTCTCTCTAAACATCTGGTTTTATCTTGACGAACGTATATAGCCGCTAAATGCGCAATGAAAATATCCGGTCTCTCACGGACGTATCCATGAACGACCAGCTCAACCTCGTGATATTGCGAGCGAACAGGCGAGCGAGCAAACGAGAGAGAGAAGAGAGGAAAAAAGAATTAATCCAGAATTTGTCTATCAAAGGAACAAAGCCTCTGAAACACGTGGATTCGAAAGAATGTCGTAAATTTAATTTAAATGTTGAAGATTAATTTACGACGCGAGAAAAAGAGAGGAGGAAAAAGAAGGAAGCGTTGCTTTATGTAGCTGCGGGAATAGAGTTACCGAACTTCTCAAAGTTCAAAACGACAACCGTGCGTATGCAAACTCAAGACACAAGTCGCGATATCACGTACTCGTCGCGTGATACGTGGAAGATGTTTCCGTGTACCCGTGATATTTATACGGAGATTATCCATTTAAAAAAAGATGCGGCATTCGCGATCTTGGAAATCGCGCTTCGAAATCGATGCGTTACTCCTTCTATTTAGCGTCTATTGAAATACATTTTGCAAAATTTGCATTTGAAGGCACACACGCCGCACATATATGTATCTATCCCGGCGTCATTCAAAGCGCGTCGCGCCGTGCGCATTAAAATCACGACGCGCAAAAGCGATCATCAGAGCGCGTGGCTGGCGGTTCTCTTCGCGAGAAGAAAAGGAAACTTTTACGCAGCAAAATCAATGAATATCGCGCTTGGTCACGATTCGCGAGGTCACGATTTTGCACGAGCGCGTACACGTGTCGGAATTTCGCGAGAGATAATTAAATAATAAAAAAAAGTCGATTGTGTGCGTGCGGTGAGAGAGAAAGAGGAGCGTGCGCGCGCGCGCTCACATCAAAGATGGCCTTTGTCTCTCGCGCAACACACATCATCAAGGAGGCTTCTTCGTTTTCTTGGCAAATACTATTTTCGAGCGTATATTTACAGCCATCTTGCGGGCGCAAGTTGGTTCCCGTTATTTAGCTATCTCTGCCGATCCGAAAAAAGATTTCGCGTGTTTATCCTTGAAGCGGCGTTCGAGATTGCCATCGACTGCTTGTTTTTTTAATCAGTCCGCAATCGAAGTCAGTTTCGCGTCGGTTTATGCACTATCTTTAGATTAAAAGTGAAGGATGAAACTTTAAGAGGCAAAACGGAGCACAGGAAAACGTTTACGTTGCAATTTACATTGAAACACATTCTCGTCCGTCATATGATAGTTTTGCGCCACGAACAATCGCGCTCCGGTAATTTCGCAAGTGCAAGATTTCCCCGTTTCCGATCTTCGCTTGCGCTGAATTGCGACACGCTCTTCTCTCTCTTTTTCTTTAATTTAAATGTTGACGTCAAGATCTCCTCGCAAGAAAGCACCTATATATTATACTAAATTAAAATTAAATGCCAATTCAACTCCGCTGGCGAATGTGTGTGTTATGAATATACAGGAGAATCTTTTATATGCCTGAAGAAAAAAAAAGATATAAATTGTACGAAGTAACTACTTTTGTATGTTAATGTCACTTTCGTATGTTAATGTTCACGGAGAAATATATGAATATTCTCTTCGAATAATAACAAATAAACAACGAATTGACGTAACGATCTGCATAAATTTCACGTAAATCAAATTCGAATAATAAATGAGCGCAATGCGCACACGTGTCGAGTTTGAATCAATCTGCAACGCAGTTGCGCGCTGTTCCTGAATGATTTATAAAATTGCCCTATGTGAAAAGACGATTTACGACCTTGCTTGTGTTTTTTTATTTGTTCAGGCGTCTGAACGATGATTTTTTTACGGGTTTGTCGAGAAACAACGCGTTTACGACTTATGTCTGTGCGCTAGATTTTTCACGACCGGTTTTTTTTTTGTCTTTTCTGCGCGTTGCTTTAATGCGCTATCGGTCGTCGATATGACGCCGACAAAATCCTTGAGAGAAATCGTCGAGCACAAGGTGGATGACGACGGCGCACAAAAGAGATAGCGACGAAGTGACGCAAAGTGAACACAAGCGAGCGAACTTCCCTCACATCTCTCCCCGGACTCCGCCCTCTCTCTCTCTTTGTCCCCTCGCCCCCCGCCGCGAGCACACCATAACTTTCTGTTTCCTTGTGACACGTCACTGATGCGCCGTGACGGCTGTTCTCTATGGTTCAGGGCTGCCAATCTTCTAAGGCCGAATCCATAGAAAGTCTCAACACAAAGAAGCAAGGCCGATGTCAAAATTGGTCACACTTTTTTTTCTCTCCCGCATGTGTATGCGAAATACAAAAAAAAAAAAAGAAATATTACACATAAAAATTTATAAACAAAGAAGACGCCGGAACAAAGTAAAAGAAAGCGAACTTCTTTCGCTTGTGGTAAAATTATATCGAAGTTTACATGTAAGCAATACGAATTGTGTAAATTCTTATTTGTTGTAACCACAGCTGTGATTATGCGACAAGGATTTGAAAAATTTAATGTACAAAATAAAATTCACGACAAGATGACAAAAAGCGAATATCTACGCATCTTTGGTATCTAGTACGCGACTTCGAGATTTGCATGAGACGAAAGATGTATCGCGCGATAAGAGCTTTTTGTACATTTCAATAAAAGATAACAAAGACGGGGAGAGATAAGAGAGTTGCGGAGTTTACGGCTAGTTAGACTCAAGTGGAAGCTCTTGATAAAAAGCGCAAGCCAGCTAATTATTTATTTTCCTACTCCAACTCACCGATAATCGAGTAAATTGCTAAGTAACTCGTCTACGAAACTTAACGAGTAGATAAATAACAAATTGTCGACGGGGTGCAACTCTCTCGCGAGCAGAGACAGCAACAGAAAAAAAAAAACGATGAGCGCAACATGCTTCTTAATGACTTTAGGAAGTAATCGTTTGGATGAAGTGAAGACAATCAACGCGCAAGAGATTGTTTTGCTGACGACGTGTTGTAAAAATTAAAAAAATGAATGACGAAACGCACATGAGTCACGTAAAATTTGTACAAGTGGCTGGTTGAGTAGACGAACATAAAAAATGACGATAACGTCGATAGGAATCTTTTATCTTTTACTGTGCGAGCACCAAGAATGCTCGAGAGAGAGAGTTGAGTCATCCGGAATACACGTTGGCAATGCTGCAAAAAACACAGCTAGACCGAAGAAGAAGTCAGCGGGACGTTCGGGTTTTTAACGGTTTCGGATAATTTATAGCATTTTTACGGTACAATGTCTGAGAAGAGAAAGAAAAAGACAACGAGAAAAAGAGAAATTCAGTTATGTGGAAAATTCATAAACAAAAAAAACCACATTTGCTCAATTTTCCACGGCTTCTCCGAGTGTGAATTTAAGATTCGGAGGAGGACGAGGTAGGGATACGAAAATCAATAACGACAATAAATTGCAAAACGTACACGTGACATTATTAATCGTGTGAATACTGACACAAAGATAGCCGAGAGAAAGATGTCCAGATGACGGGGAAATAAACGTCGGAAGTAGGAATTCGAGATTGCGAAACGTCGTTTTGTTCATTGATGCGCGCGTAACGCAAATGTAGAACTGAACTGCGCTCAGTGGGACGAGCAGCTGAAAGAAAATCAGCACGTCTATTCATAGTGCGCGATAAGCGTTTTGAAGCCCGCTGCAAACAAAGAGACCCGATCGCGAGCTATACACAGTCGCACATGTTGTGTGCGCGCTGCATGACCGTTTAAAGGTACGGGAGTATATATAAGCGATGCACTTCGCGCCGCGACGACGGTTCACAATCGCACACGCGAGGCCCACGTTAATGAAACGGAACGGGTTTTTCAACCAGGTGTTTCGCGCCCCCAACATTCCTCGAATATCCCGTCGAACGCGCGTATTCACATCGCGACAGAATTTTTCTTGCAACGCATCAATCTCGCGAAACAATACGGACGAACCTTAAGTTATTTCACGCTCGAAACCTGTTATACATTTTTTCTTTGCACTTTTCAAACTCGTCTGCAAGATACTAGTATTAAATTCTAAGATTAGAGTCGTATAAGCGAAAAAGCGCGCGCCACTAATAAAAATAAAACTCGGATCAATTAATAAATATGCGAACAGCGCAGCAACGGCGGCAACAACAACAAACGCACATGCTAAGGAGTGGTACAACGAAGTATATTTCTAACGTCTCTTCATTATGTATACCCGAGAGATTCTCGCATATATACGTCACATACTGAAATATCTAAAAAGAGCATGCGGACGACTCTTATAGTCGAGAGTCTATCGGCGAGCGAGAGAGAAAGAGAGAACCCTATTCGGTCGAAGCTTCGCTGAAACGTCAGAAGCGTGACAGCGCGGCGGCGGCGGCGGCGGCACACGTCTGTCGCCTTCGAGTTTGTGCTTACACAAAGTCGGTCGGTCGTGGTGTGCATGTGCTCCGCGACAAGCCCAATCGATCCGACCAAGTTGCACGCGTGCTCCCGCGTTGTTGTTCACAACGTGTGTGGGAGTGCCCCGTTGCATTTCCGAGAACAAAAGCGGCACTTCCGGAAAGAGCAACGACGCGAACCCACACACACACACACGCAGTCTCTCTCTCTCTCTCTGTCTCTCTCTTTCTTCTCATAGTCACGCAGGAAGAAGAAGCACGCGTGTGGCCCTCACGCGTAATGGCGAGAATTCCGCGCGCGCGTCTCCCCCGTCGTCGTCGAGCGCGCTCTCCTCGCCATATTACGAGCCCACGAAAAACCCCTCTTTCGCGTGCGCTTCTCGAGATCGCGGTCGGCAGAAAAAAAAATAGAGAGAAACATCGATCGAATCAATTTACAATCTGGAGCAAATAAAATTCCGGCGCTCTTCTTGTGTACATCGTGCGATCTCTCTCGTCCATTGTCACATTTGAAAATATCAGCTAGAACGGGCACACACGGATAATCCGGATTTTATTGATCTATTTACTTTTCTGTCGTGTTTTTGCACAGAGATAAAACCTAGCCTCGGTCCCGATTCGAATGTAGCTAAAACTATTCCAGATTGAAGCATTTCATCGAGAGATATGCGAGGAGAGTGATACATATTAAAAAAAAAAAAAAAAAATAAAAACTAGCTCCGAAGCGAAGCGATTTAATCCCGAAAATACTGACAGCAAACAAAATGCACTCGTAACCTTCCTTGCGCAGCATGTGCTCCGAAAACTTGGAGCTGCTGCTCCGTATCTCATCAATTATATTTCCGTTCCCTTTTTGAAGAATCTCAACACTTCCAATGAAGTTCTAATATTTACGTGTAGTCAACAGACGTATAGTATTGTATTAGAATAAAAACTAAGTCAAAATATTTTTTTTCTATCTCTATCCAAACATTCATATCACGAACAAACGAAAGAGCTTGTAGAGAGTTCTTACGCGTCGTTACTGGCTTGCGATTGCGGTCAGTACTCTGGGGACAAAAATGCTAAAATATAAAATGCATCTCCGCAAAAGGGAAGAAAGGGGAGGGTGGGCTGTCAAGAAATAGCGCGTTTCCCCGATGTAGGATTTTTTTATTCGCCCGAAAATCCCGGGAAACCCGGAGATGATAACAGTTTCTAGAACGCGTGGAAGAACTTCTCCCCCCGTTGTGCACGTTGAAGCGAAATATCTAACGGGAAGTGCGTTGCACGAGGAAAACGCTCGGAGTATAACACATACTCGGTCGGGAGCAAATGTCTTCGAGAAGAAGCGTGGTGTGTCGAAGGCACGTACTAATTCCGGAATTCGTCGAAGCACGAGAGAAAGAGAGAGAGAGACTTCCCCCCTTCTTCCCTCTCTCTCTCTCTCTCTCTCCCCCTCATGCTCGCAACTCACGCTGTGAAAAACCCACGACGGGAAGCGTGCGCGTGAATTAATACAAAGGAACGCCCTGGATTTAATAAATTTCCCCATCCTCGTGCTAGAAAAAAAAACTCGTTCCACCGCAACGTGCTTAATATCCAAGCGGAAGCTCTTCGAGCCTTCTCGACAGCCGAACCACCCAAGCGAGTCGCGTTATTTAGCCAGGCAAAGTGTCAAATGTGGGAGTTGCGTGGGTGAGAAACGGCGAAACCACAAACGCTCGAACCACGGCTTTCTCACCGATCGCGCGGAAAAATCGAGTCGGATCTCGACGAGAAAACGGGCGGAGGCCCGGCGACAGAGATATTCTTTTCACATCCGACATGACGCACGACCTACGTACCCGCTCGGGGTCTCGGGGCCGCCGCCGCCGCCGCCGAGACCGTCCAGAAAATTCTTCGCCGATCCGCGTGCCGCGTGATGCGCGGCCGATCGCGATCTTCGCCGCGGAAAAACGCACCCACGCGCGACCGTCCCGCACGAGTTTCGTCGCACCCACGCCACTCCACACACGATAAATCGACGTGCAAAGCCAAGAGAGATCACAATAGCGTTTACTTACGGCCGACGGTTGTTGTTTCTGAAGGCTTTCGCAATCTGTCGGTCGCGCTCGGGAACTTCCGTGGGAACACGTCCGATCAAGTCAACATCCACCGTCCGACTGAACACATGGCGCACGGCGAGCGATCGTCACGCCAATCGCTATTTAAAAAATATCAAAATATTTTTTCACAAAATTCTACGAGCAAACACAACGTAAACCCGACGAAATTAAATCCGCGTTAGATTTTCTTTTGATTTCGACGGTGATGATATATCGGACGGTACATTAGACATTTCCACATGAGTTAGCGAAAATGGCATTTCCCCATTTCGACATTTGCCCGAATCTGTCCAATGAAAAATGCTCCGCGTTTGCTCGAGCGAATTGCTCGTTGATTTTCCGAAAAGTAATTTTGTCGAAGATTTCTCGTTTTGCGATTGGATAATGAATTTACGACAGGAAATTGTTCGCGCACCTCAACTTGAGTCCGGTGGTGCGCGTTAATTTCCATAGGCAGAAATCGAATCAAATCCAATCCGCCCAGTTGAGAAATAAAATGTAGAAAAGCGATGGTTTGACGAACAGAGAACTGGAAATGCGTTTCGACGGGACGTTCTGTGTCTTTTCGCGTAAATTCGGTCGAAATGCACACGAGGTTACGTCGGGCGTGTTGGGTAATTGAAACACGACGAAAAAAACTGCGGCAAGTCGGTAAATCAGATTTCTCTCTGTCGTCGCACACGGACGGGAGTACAAAGGGTCTGTTGTCACACGGCCGTTGCGTTAGATCGGTCGGGGCTAACTGTCAGTTTCCGAGAGGAAATTTGCTGCTCCGAAAGGATATTTTTCGTGCGTTTGTTTAAATGTGATTCTACGGGGCGATTTATATTTCTATATATATAAGGATACCTGTGATAAAAAAAAAAAAACGCACTCAGGTTGGTAAACGCGATCATCCGATCTCTCGTCCGCACGCGTCCCGTCTTTGTTCTCGCGCTCGCTAATTTAACCCTCGCGAACGAGCGTTCGTCCTCGTAATTAGTCCGATTACTGCAAATTTCTCGCGTGTGTCACCGTGCGATAAGTATCTCCCGAATTTCGTACCGTGATAACGAAGCCTAAATTGCCCGCGTAAGCGCTCGGATATTCTTCGTTCTATGAAAAATCCGATGATGACTTAGCAACGATAATGTCCATTTCTTCTTTTGTCCTCGGACTCGTTCGAACTTTTCACGAAATTATCGTGCATTTCTCGCGATAGAATAAATGACAACAATTATTGATTGTAGATTATTAATAATTGTCGCGAAATATGTAGATAAAAAATTTTACTAAAAGGATTTTTTTTTTTTTTTTTTTTTTTTTTTTTTTGCTGAACAGAAATAATGTAAACGTATTATACCACTTCGCATATATATGTGTAAGAATTTAAAGCTAAATAAGAATAACACTACACGGAAATTGTATCTGTTCAGAATGGCTCAGCGCCCTCAAAGCTACGGATCTACGGATCAGCGGGTGGATGTACCTGAAATAGGATTTAGTCCTACTGAACTTTATAGCCTCAGTGAGAATATTACCACTAACATATATACCATTAATACAAGTTGGAAAACCCTGGAAAGAGCTTACAAAAATGTCGGAACCAGTAAGGATAATCAAGGCTTAAGAGATAAAGTGTAAGTGCTATTACAATAGTAAGAGAAAACACAATGATGTAGTCAAGAAAAAGCAAGTAGAACAGATTCCAATAGAACAATAATTCCTTTGCAGCATAATGTCACATAAAGATATAAACATAACATATTAGGAAAATATTAAAAACTATAAGTTTATTTTACTGACACTAATAGTTCTTGTATCTTTCAGACATGTAACGCAATTAAGCACCAATCAAGTGGTCACTCAGACAAGCAAGGACATAGCAAGACTGACAGTGTTGATGAGGCGTGGAGACAAGCAGCAAAAGTTACAAATCGAAAAACTAACGACTGACTTTAAAGATGCGTTGCAGAGATACTCCGATATGCAAAAAGTACATACATCTATACATATTATAAAGTTTTGCAAGATGAATTTGCTTGGCATTCTTCACTAGCAAGATATTCTTTTTTTTTACAGTCAATTGCGGAAAAGATGAAGAGACATATTTTAGCTATGACTAATATAGACAATTCAATGGATGATGAGGATGCTGAGGAATCCCAACGTTTGCTACAGGCACAGGAACAGGAACACAGGGCTACTCAAAGGTTTGAAAATAATATATTGTCTGAAATTTTTCATCGAATTATAAAATATCTGTAACATTTGTATGAGTAACGCGGAGAATCTTACCTATTTGCTTAGTTGGGACAATAGCGATGGTTTCCGTTACTTGCATATTGGACAATGCTGTAAACATAGAAGCTATCGTGATTGTATCTCAGCTAATGGAATGTAAGATTTTCTGAATGAGACGGTAATACAGATTGTGGATTTTATAGCATGCCTATCGAACTAGACTGAATAATAAAAAGTTTCAGTCGAAAAGATTAATTAATTACACAACATGTATTATTATATAGAGAAGCTATAAAATACACTTATGTGTGTGGTAAGTCATACAACGCATCTTGATGCAAAATAAAATCAATGTAGAAGCATGTGATATATATATTGTGTATCGTGACTTTCACAGAACGCTAGAGTTTCAGCAAGGACTACTTCTGGAAAGAGAGGACAGGATAAAACGAATCGAGGGCGACATTTTGGACGTGAATCAAATTATGCGCGAACTTGCAGCATTGGTGCATCAGCAAGGTGATACTATTGGTAAGCATCTTTCTCTTTTTATTGCATAAATGATAATCACCTAAAAGATAATTGAAAAAAAATTATTTACACTATTAAGTAATGAAATACTTTAGAATTATATAAAAGTATTTCTCATTAAATATTTAAAAGATATTAAAAAAAAATATATATACATATATATATGTATGTATGTATATTCAATTTGCAAACTTACTGACTTCCTATACAGATACAATTGACAACCATATAGAGAATATACACGACAACGTTGAGCTTGGAGCCCAAGAGATAGTGAAGGGAAGTAATTACCAAAGTAAATTTCGTCGGAAAGTTTACATTTTGTTGTTACTCGCGATTATAGTTGCCATTGTATTAACTGTTATTCTAGTCATTAAATTAAGTTAGCGTCCCTAGCCTTTCTGGGTAAAACTGATGAGTAAAAAGGGTTGTCTCAATCTCTATCTCGTGCGTTATACATTGATTTAAAATTAACTTCTTCAAAGTTCTCATCGTGTTTAGTATGTTTTTGTATATTGTGAGGATGTAACATGTGAGGAGAGTATACAGACTTATTTTATATATCCTTATAAAATGAATCAATATTTCTTGTGTTCAAAGATTGCAGCCTGTTTTTGAAATTTTATAAAGCAGTATTTCTAATAATTTCGCGTATACAATATAAAGTTTTATAGATTTTTTTAAATTGCTTGTTTTCACTCTGGTTGAATGATTATTTAGGAAAAACATTGCAGTGAATGAGTGACACTAAACTTATCTTTTAATCTACATCGTAAATTATATCACTTCTCCGAAATATTACATTATATTTTATCATACATACTAATATTAATTTAATTATATACTTTCAGTTTTACAATCTTCTACAATAATTTCCTAATAATTTATTCAATCAGTTGAAAATACTGTTAACACAGTCTATATTTAAAAAAATTTTATATTGAATGCTTCGATTGCATTAACATAATAGATTGCATAATAATGACATACATACTGTGTTAATAAATCTAAATGGAAATTGATTATTCTCTATTTAGATTCTCGAAATATTGTTGATACCATATGTATCAACTTGACTGATTGGAAATAATGTTGCTTTGTTTTTTTAGTAAATTCTACTATCTAGATTTAATGTGTGTGAAAAACTTACCATTTTTATTTAAGGTTTTGTCTGTATACAAGATTTGTAAACGGACAGAGAAATGTGTCTCACGTATAAATCTCAATCTGCATGAGTAAAATGCCATCTTATCTTCAGTATATATTTGTATTGTTTTTTTTATATATCGGTAGCTTAACTTAGCAATCAGTGAAAAAAAGCTTCAATATTATTATTATTATTTATATAATATACGTAATTTCCCTAATTATAACTTGCTTAATACTTTATGGTATATAATGTAAAACTGCGTGGTTAAATTCAGATGCGGTATAATTATGTACTTTTAGAGCACTAGCTTTGGTGTGGTCATATTTCCTGTTTTTTTTCTCGTTTTTTAATTTAATCTTGATAAGCATATAGATGCGCAATATTTGAAATCACTTTTTTTCTTATTGTCGGTAAAAACAAACAGAAAAGTGACATAACAGATTGCGCCAATCTAACAATTAATGTAGCTTATGACTCTTGAGATAGTCTCTTCATTTCTTATCTCTTTAAGAAATGAAAAACGAAAAAAAACGAGGAAAAAGAAGACTAATGCCAGTGTCCTAAAGTGCAAATTGCCTCAGCGGTGACAAGAAATATTTTTTGAATGCAAAGGATTTTGATGAAAATTTATTTATTGAAATATAATTTCAAAACGAACGATAGCAATTAATATGTGTGCAAGATCTAAAATTGATTTTAATAAATTTTTATCAAAATCCTGTTTCTCGCAATTGAAAGACATGTGAGATAAATAGATGAAACAGATAAAAATTGGCACATAATTGGTATGTAATGTACTAAACGAAGTATCAGTAACAAAATTTGTCTAGCAAGTATATCAATTGACTTGGTTAATGCATAAAAATTGCAATTATGCATTTGCTGAATTACCATGTTATTTCAAATATATATTTTTATACGCATTAAATATTTTTATTTGTTGTATTTGTCATATTTAATGCTTAATTGTATATTTAATATTATCTTAATAGTTCAGGTAACCGAATTTTTTACAATTAACGATCATCTTGCAAATTGTATCGATTATATTGATTCAATTAATTTCTACGTTTTTTTTTTTTTTTATCTTAATCTCATGCTTATTTTATAAATTATAATTTATGTGATGTGTATCGTCCGTATTTAAGATCGCATATTGAAACATGTACGCGCGAAAAAACAGATGAAAACTCTATCTGATTGAGACAGCCATTTTACTACTATTACTCGATTCTTGAACATGATTATTAGAGACATTCCAGAGATCCCAAACATCCAACATATTAATTATTAAGGTTATACTCTGAATACTTATTGTATATACAACTAATCAAACACACACATTAACATCATTTAAATAAATAGTGCTATGATATTGATATTGATACTTGCGCTTAATGTCAGGTATAATAGCTTTATTATGTCGTTGTTGATTTGTATGTGCTAAATTAATATTAGACATTAAATTATATGTTTTGTTCTTTGCAAATAAAAACTTTTTTTATATCCTGTATTCATATGATTATGAATATCGCATAAAAAAAAACATAAAAATATGTATAAAAAGTGTCTACAACGTGTAAACACAGTATTAACTATTATCGGATTTTAAAATTGCTAGTAAAAAAAGAAATATATAATACTTAAAACAAATCTTTTATAATAGAGAGAGCTCTTGTGTGATAAAATTATGTACATATGAATGTGTGATTGGACTTTCTATCGTTAGAAAGTTTACTCACTAAGTAAAAGTTTGATCTTCATATAATATATAAAGCGATATATTTGTATAAAAATTTTTAAAATAATTTCCAAGTTTGTTTTAAAATAACTCTTATATATAGGTATTTACAGGAATACTTTATAAAAGATTTTGTAAAAAACCTATTGTTATTTTTATAAATATGTATATGCGTACGGATGTATACATTCGCATACATATGTTGAATGTTTATACATATAATAGTACGAAACTAATTACACACACTATGTGTGTACACGTGTAATTAACAATTTAAAATTTATACGTCGCGTTTAAAACTATGATAAATGCAATGTGAATGTTTTATACTTGCTCTAATATTTTATATCAGAGTAATTATTATAAGTAATTTACTTACTTATTCCAATATTTTTATAACAAGAAAAAAAACGTATAAACTTCCTGTTATTTTTTGCAGTTTAAAGATAATTTAAGTTTGTTGCCAATTTATAGAACTGTATACTTAGACTTTTATTTTGTTTTGTTGTTGAGATCGCCTGGCTTTTATCCGCGACTGTAGTGTGAGCAACAGACCCGCAAGAACATCGTGATTCGGTAACTTCTTCGCGAATAACAAACGTTTGACCGAATCGTCGTATGTCAGAAGAGCTACCATATTTTGCAACAGGAATCCTTGACAGTATTCCAAGAGCTGGGCCGCGTTATATACCTAGAAAATATAAAAAATACGCGATATTTAAAAGTGCGTTTACTTTCTACAATACCATGTTGCTGCAAGAACATACCTTTGCATGAATATACATGGAAACGATATTATCAAGATCAACCATTGTGGAACACTGCGCTTCACAGTATCTAAGCAAACCATCGAGTTGAAAGAAATTGGCTGCCGCCATTAATTCCAGGACGTCACTTTGATTAACTTCTAAAGTAGCGCAACCGCCGTGATAAAGAAATTCCATGACCATCTGAAATTAGTTAAAATATTTTAGTATATCAAAATTATTATTAGATATAACACTGTTACTGGTTATTATTAAAGACAATAATAATGTAACGACCTGGAATATGTGATATCTTATGTCATTAATCTGCACAATGGGAGGATTGCCTTCGCATAGTTTCGAGCTCAACATGTTCCTAAATCTCGGGGAAGACGTAACCAATACTATCTTGTGACCGTAAAAAACACGACCTTCGACACGAAATTGCACATCGCTTAATTCGGGATTGTTCACAAATTTCGGATCGATTCGCGATCCGCTCGAAAGTGTGGTGTCTCTGATCGGCTTGATCGGTTCCCAGCCGAAACATGTTACGAAAATATCAGCGAGCAAAAGCGTTGTGGCTTCCTTCTGCGAAAATGACATATAACACAGAGTTGCACGAAATAATATTCTATTCTAAAAAAAATTTTCAAAAACACCTTACCTTACTATATCTAAAAATATTAAATAAAAGTGGCAGACATTCCTGCACAAATTGCGTAGAATAATCGTCCGAGCAGACTTGAAGAAAATCTTGAAGCAATTGGTCTATAATAGAATCCAATCGCATTTCGTGCGCCGTCGCTAAACTGTGCATCCAACAATGCAACGTCCAACCTACTTTGAGTCCACGAAGTTCCATAGTAATATCTAAATCGCAATGAAATGTAACATGAGGTCAATTTAAATTAACAAATCCAAAATATAATATTGTTATCCAAAATTATTATTAAGTTTACCTAAATGATTGCTTTCCGCACTGTGATACATGGCTTCCTGCAACGCCTTCGTCTGTATCTTGTTAAATACTGGCTCCTTGCCTTCTCTGCGAGCTCTTCCCTCAGCAGTTTGTTGCTGAGAATTGGTACCCGCATTGCCTTCCGCTAATATCTCTTCTAGAGATAGTATTTCTTTCTCTCCTCGTTTTGCCGAAAAGTTGAGCGGGTGCGACAGCAGCTGATGAAGACAGCTTCTCTGGCCATGCGCCGTAGCCACAGAGATAGCGCTGATAAATGAAATAAAATTAAGAAATAGATTTTATTGATTTAAAGATAATCGATTAATCCAAATAAAATTTTTGGAATAAACATCAATTATACCTGTAACAACCACGCTGCGCGGAACCCGAATAAGAGAATGAATCTTTGATCAGAGTGGATAGAAACGGCTGTGCTCCGTGCGCTAAAAGCAGCGCTACCATCTCGTTGTTGCCCGACGCTGTGGCTGCTTGTAAAGGTGTTACCGTGCACTTATCTTCGCTTAGTTTTGCGCCACCTTCCACCGCGGCACCTCTTTCCAGCAATATTCTAGCGATGTTGCAATGACCCAACAATGCCGTGTAAGTCAAAGCGGTCCAGTGTTGCGTCTCCGCGTTGAAAGCAGGTTGCGCGCAATACGCACTCGCAGGGACGGCTCCAGCGGTATTGGAACCACCGGTTGTTGCGTTTGCTACATTCGCGTTCGATATCGTTTTATTCGATGTCACCATCGCCGATTGACTGACTGGACTTCTGCCGTTCGATACACCGGACGTTTGCGGGATCTTGGAAGGTGTGTTCGACGACGAACTTGTTGTGGGCGGTGGACTCTCGATGTTCAAATCCGCTCCCGCGTCGAGCAACGCTGTCACGGCAACTTCGTCACCGTTGATGCACGCCAACATCAAAGCCGTGAAACCAGCATCGTTTACCGTGTTAATTTTCGTCGAGGGCAACAGTGGCATCGCCTGAGCTATGAGATCCGCTCGTCCACTGGTCAACATCTTGAAAGCCATGTCCAGCGTCAACAGCCGAACGTATTCGGTGTCGTCGATGCGCTTCGAGCATATTGTAACTTCCTCGGAGCTAAATAGAATATATTAGCAATTGAGAATCTTAAAATTAACAAATTTCTCTCTCTAAAGATAAATATTAATATATAAGAATATATTTGATTATATTCTGGAAATCTAAACAGTCTCATTCACCTTATCGGACGGACAGGACAATCCACACCAGGTAAGAGTAATCGAGCAGCTTGATTAATATCATCTTGATCCATGACGAGGCCGTGTCTGTGCTCTGCGTGCGCTGCGGCTACCCGTAGCCATTCAACTAACGGTGGCAGCACAACATAAGCTCTCTCGTATGCCAATTCCTGTATTCCGGATCCGCGTTCACCGTGCTCCAACTTAAGTAGTGCGCAGATCAATAATAAGACAATGTAATTGTTGTACAATTCAGCAGCACCAAACCGCTGTGTTCTTTTGAGAAAATACTTGATATGCTAAAATTCTATACCTGTGAACACCTCATGTAATAAAACAGAGCATGCAACGCTCTCGTTGTCAATGGCACCGGGCAACGTCCCGCCTGTGCTACCTTGGAGATCAAATCTATCAGTTCTGACATCGATCCCACACACGTTGTAAGCAACGATGGTTCTAAAGCTGATTGAGCTGCATCCCGTCCGCTACGTGACGACGATGACGAGTTCAATGAACTTATACTCGCCCAACGAGGCATCGCGAGAGCACCTAAGAAATTTTTCATTATTTTAAATAATCATAAAAAAAACTCAGTTTTATTAAAATCACCAAGTAAATAGAACGCAATTCAAACATAAAAAAACACAATATTAGAAACTTCTTTAAAATATATTGTTTTTTTAAAGAATATAAACCTGATGCTGTCCGACCGGCATTAAGATGCGCATACGGTTGCAGCAGGCCCCATAAGTCACCGCTGTTGGCTATAGCGTGTTCCAACATCGTCGCCGTGAGAATCGTATGCGGCTCGGTCGGCACGCACTGCAGCAGTATCTCTTCCAGAAGGTTCTCGATCCCGGCCGTCAGATATATCGCGGCGTACTCGTGTATCATACGCCCGAGTCTCACATCGGACATCCACCGTAAGAAACGTCCGACCGGCAATTGCAACCCCGAACGGGATGCCTTCGATTGTTTCAGCTGATCGCCAGATACCGCGAACATCGCGGCAGCTCGAAGACAAGCCTTTTTTAAACACAAGATATATCAGATATTAGCATTAGATTTACTGTTAAACATATTTATAAAATATATGAAATTTCTAATAAAGTTTCAATTATCAGATATATTGTTAGAATCATTGCGTTCAATATAGCAACATCGTTACATCTGTCATTATGTTGATGATCAAAAGTTTTATTATTACCTTGGTGCAAGAATCCGCCAATGCTGGACAAAGCACGATCTTGAAAGCGCTGTACACCTCGTGCTTACTGCAAAGACCTACGGGTTTCGCCAGTCTTTGAGTCTCGCGACCGATTCGAACTAGCGCGCGTTGCAGCAAATAAGAGAGCCGCGGAATCGTCTCCATCGAGACCTGGTCCATGTGTTCTCTCGTACGACCGTTCTGAAGCACGCGCAGCACATCGTGATGAGTCCACGGCAGCTGCTGCAGCTCGACCAGACGATTATGAGAATCCACCCAGACAAACTCGTCGGCACTGGTCACATTAGTGTTGATCGTCTCCAGGCTGGAATGTCGCATCAGTCTTCTCACCGCTGGCTCCGAGCTCTCCGAGCCGCTCAGTGAGGAATACGTGGACGAGGACTTGTGCGAGCGCATTGTCAGCTGCTGAATCGCCAACTTTATGTCCTCCAGTCCGGAACCCGACCATGGTACCTGTAGCTGCAAACAAAATGGGTAAAAAACGGAGGCTCAAAAGACATTCGCGTTACTTTTATTAATTGTACGTGCGATTATAATTTTAATTTATTAATAAAACCTTCGAACCTTAGCAGGAGTTGCCCTGTGTCGGTTGCGATTCTGACCGGATCGACTTCTGCCGTTCCTTTGGGTGACCGACGCCGAGAGTCGGTCGTCCTCAGGTACGGCGTTCAATTGCTGAGGACTGTGAGCTCTGTGATGACGATGCGGCGGCGAACTGCTGCTCGTGTGACCGCCGGTGTCCGACATGCTCGCGTGTCCGGATGAGCGATTCTCATCGGACGAGCTGTTTCCAGTGCATTCTGGTCGCCTCTGCAAAAATTAAACGATTTTTCTAGCGAGAAATTTGAGATGTGATTGTTATTATTACATACTTTTTTATTTTTCTCAGAAAGAACATGTATTTAACGTATTTATTTTATAAATAAAATACGTTAAATACATGTTCTTTCTGAGTTATTTTAAAAGTAAATAGAAATATTACAAATCACACAGAGTTCAAGTATTACTTCGAGATACAAACTGTTAATAGGAAGGGGAGAAAGAGAGATTTATCAGGAAAGGTAAGATATTTCTACCTGAAGTACACGAAGTTCGTGTAAACTGAGATGATGGTGTTGAGAGTGACGTGGGTGCTGCGGAGTCGGTGTCGGTGCCACGCTATCCGTATCTCTTTCTGGTATCATATGGACTATATCGTGGACACCGCTTTTAGGAGAATTCTCGGTGAAATCCTTTGTATAAGGAGGACAATATATCTCGCGGCTATTGCCACCGCTTGGCCTGCAAGAGACTTTTTGTTATTTTTTTGTCTTACATGTAAGTTTTTT
>QVNV01025023.1:0-10615 GCA_014825455.1 Pseudomyrmex pallidus | reverse complement strand
AATTTAACCGCAGAAACTGTGTACAAAACTGATAAGACGAGAATGTTACGTGATTAATAGAGACCAAGACTTCCAGAATCGCGGAATAGTTTGTACACGACGACCTGATGTGACCCGTGACGCGCCGATACCGTGCAATTTCGCATTTCTTGCAGTTCGTCGACCGAGAAAAGCATGAGATATAGCGGGCGCCGCGCTGTCGCGAACGCAGCGGTCACGTGCAAAAGCGCGGCGTGGCGGCGGCCGCGTGTGCGATTCGAACGAGATGCATTCGCGATGTGAGGAGCGGCGAAGTGAGGTGAAAATACGAGGCGCGGCTGCCGAAGGAGCTGGCGCGGATGCCAGCCGAGCGAGCACACAATTCTTTCGCTTTATAATTCGCGACGTTGTTACACTCGGGGCGTGGTCGTGTGCAAAGTTGCACACCGTCATGGCGCAGCTGCATCACGGACGTTTGACAGCGCGGAAAAAAAAATGTGCCCGCGCGATTATCATCAAGCGCCGAGAAAGCCACAATTACTCTATCCTCGTCACCGTAAAACAGCGACCGCATCACGTAGGAGCGACGAGAGAAAAGCGCGCTGCGTGTGTTTTATCGACCACCGCGTGCGATAACAACCACCAGATTCCGAGAGAGTGGTATAATAATATTTTGCGGTTTGGGCGACAAACCGAAAAATTGTTTGATACGTTTATTTCGTAATTTTGTTAAGTGTGTAAATAATAATGAAGATAAAATCAACAATTACTATAAAAATTACTATTCTCTCTTTCTCTCTCTATGTTACGTGACTAGAATTTCTCACGGCGATGATATGCTCTAGCCGTTGGCGACTAACGGTAAACCTCAGGCAAGTAGTAACGTCATAGCTTTAACGAATTTGTCGTTAAGTCACGGACTCAAGCGAGGTGTAGCAAAAATTCGAATTTCAAATGTGTGTGGTCGTTTATATATTTAAATAAAATACTAATGTGAAGAACGTTGTTGAATCATACAAAAATACGTATCTCTATCGCAAATGTCACGTGTCATATATATGATACCAGAATTCCGATGATTTGTTTTTTGAGAATTTTCGAAACTTAAAAGTAAAAATTTCACGAAATAAACTGATGTAAGAATTGAAGAAATTATCGAAAGCGAGAAAGAAGAATTCCCTCTCTCTTTTTTCTTTTTCTTAATATGCAAGATGAAATCAGAATCCTCTCCGGTATATACCCCACGTGCGGGTACTTATCTATCTGTATGCCAGTATCCAAGTCATGTACCTGCCTATCTACCTACCTACCCAGCTACCTACCTACCTACCCACCTATCAAAAGCCGCAAGGCTGATCTGTGTTCTCTTTGCCGCCATAATGGCAGAGAGATTAACCTTCGTCGAAAGTATTTTAGGTCACGTCGTAAAAAATTTTATCTAATGCAACTATTTTTCAAACAGAATAAACAAGAACCAGTTCATAGAAATAGAGAACTTTCTCTAAACAATAAAAAATATACTATAATCTGTGATAAATGTATCGTAGAGATTATTCTACGATAATCTCTTTCTTTCTCTTTGCGCAAGAAACTATCAGAACTCAAGAGCAAAGCTGTTTTACAGCAACAGAAATATTTATGATGTAATATATCATGCAATGTTCTCTGCAATAAACATATCTATATTGCACTTGAATGTATATGCATATAATAAAAAATTATATGCGTGAACAGAGAACCTGTTTATCTCTAATCCAAAGACTCTGGCAAAGAAATGCCAAAGAAAAAAACGAGCAAAGGAATCCGATGGATCGCGCTTCTCGTTCTGAGCGGCATTTGTGGATGAAGTTTGCAACTTGCGTTTGATGCCGCGGAAATTATCATGCGCCGAGTGCGCATTTTTTTTTAAATCATCCGAAGCTCGCGCGCAAATGCACGCGTAGCTCATAATTTCGTTGGTTCAAACGTCCTATTAGCATTTTACGAACGCGGAGCGCGAACGAAGAGCGAAGGAGCAACGTATATAAAATTCACCGAGCAAGAAACTTTCTCTTCTATATTTACGCGCGTTCCTACAGTGCTTTACGACGCGAAGTTCTGCTACACGCAACCCTGCGCGCAGAATCGAGCCGGTAGCGATGTGTCGAACGAACACGACATGCGCGAAAGAAAATCCCGCGAATTGCAACGCAAGAACTGACTGAGAGATCGACGTGACACGTTCGTGAGTAAGCCGGAAAAGGTAAAGGAAGTTTATACGAAGATGCTTCTGGCTTCTGGTTTCCGTAAAAATTACACGTTGTACATTTCACAATTACCTACATACATATGTAAAATATCAAATTATGGTGAATACTAATTTACATAATCTATACAGATTGATGTAACATTGAAATTTTGAATTATGTGAGTGTTTTTAAATTATTTACAGTCAGAGAAATGGATACATTCAAGAACTTGCTTGAACAGATCTGTGCGTATAATCTAACGTTACATCAACGTGAGAAATAAATGACACGGTCTGCGTAGCATTAAGTTCCACGAGATACGCAGAGTCAGTCTCACACTGCTCATACAGATAAATTTTTTAGAATGGAGTTACTCATTTTACATCATAGAATGGATCTTTGAATCGCTAATTAGCACAGTGTTTTGTTGTATTTTAATTCACGTGTTTTCTGCGCGCGAAGATGCTGCGAAACCGGTGCAAACTCACATAATTCTTTGAACGTTTCATAAAAAAGTCACGTTGAACTTTTGTCAAGTGTTGCATAATAATTGATATCTGCTCTCGTGTATCATTGAGCAGCTCGATTCAATAGAACAGCGTTCGTACAATAAATTTCGTTTCTTCTTGTTCGCCACTTTCGAATATAACAAACGCGTATCACCGATCGGCAGTTGTGTATCTTGAAATTTAAAGATCGCAGGCGTAAGATCGTGGACGGTAAATTTCAACACCTCTCGCGTAGTCGTAAATGATTTCCACATAAATATAATTATACGCAATTTCGTCACATGTATCCAGAGGCGTTTGTCACGGATATACGTGAATACATTCTGTGAACCGCGCACAGAAGATTATCCAAACCGAAGAAAATGTTTATTAAACATAAGAAAACTTTGTTATATACGTGGTGTTTAAGTAAAACAGAAAAATTACTTTCTTTCATTCGAGTCGTTAAAATTGTTTTTCGGTACAAAATTGTTATGTTTACAATTGTTAGGGTCGAAGAAACATCTCGGACAAACTCGAGACGACTTCAAGCATAACAACGAAACAATGTTGATATTCAAACAAATTTTGATATTCTTCTATATATTTTTAATGAAAAATTTAAACAAAAAAATTTTTGCAATTATACACACTGACGAGGGAAATTCTGATTTCATCTCATCGGTCAAGGATTGAAAAAAATGTTTGTAAAATAGACTTGAATCCGTCTTGCGAGAAAATTTTTGTAGAAAGCTAACATCTCCACGGGAGATTTTTTTTTCCCAAAAGGACCTACTATTTATCTGCACTGTAAAACACGTTGAATCTGGCCTCGAATTCGTTCGGGCTCGAATTCTCCAGACGGTGCGAGTGACCCTGTGGCGCCTTGCTTGAAAGAAAGGCGCGCTCACGCAAAATCAACGCTTCTCGAGCCAAAGCACGTTCGATTGAGACGAATTTCAAACATTCTCGCAGCACATTTCTTTCATAAACTTACGTATATGTTTCTCCTACGTTCTACGGTGCAGCAGTCTAGTCCCAAGGTACATGTAACACCACTGAAAAGTCCGAGTCCACGGTCTGCCGACGACAATTCACTTCACAGAAAGAAACGAAATTCGGACCGCATGGATGAACTGCCGATAACGATAAGAAGAAGATTTGTCACGTGGGCTGGATAGGGAAGGTGACACCGTCTCTCATCGAGCGAATTTACGCTCAAGAGCGAGATCACGCAAAAGGACCAGACAAAACGAAAAGCAAAAATCCGACAATTGTTCTCAGGGTCACGCAGCTCCTTCCCTCCGGCCCGCTGCTACACGACTGAAGAACCGGACTCTCTCCCTGCTCAGGTGAACGGCGCGCGTTACCTGAGAAACAGAGGTGCCTTCTTCTTTCCCCTGTAGGAGAGCAACGCGCGACAGAGAAAGAAGGCAGCCGTGAACGTAGGCGCAGGAAAAGGTGGAGGAGACATCGAGTGGCCGTTGCGACGCGAGGGAAGGACGAACGACGTTCGCGTTGTTTGCTACATGAACACCATTGCGGGGGTAGCTATACGGTACATTTAAATACCTGTCACGTGGCGGCCGGATTGCTGCAAAATGACGTCAGAACGCGAAAGAGAGAAAGAAGAAAAGAGGAATTTGCCTTGCACGTCTAAGAGATTCATCTCGGAGAACACTAATGGCGGCCTTCAGCGGGAATTCAGAAACAATTTAGATGGACGTCGTGTTTTGAGACCTAAAATTTTTGTCTCACTCAATGAATTTTTATTCTCGTAGAAAAAAGAATAAGATAGTTTTATTTTAATAGCTACATACGTATATTACATTAACAATTAAATAAAGTATTTGCAAAAGTATTTGATTTGCTCTATTTAAAAAAATGTAAAAAAACAAATTTGTTACATTTGCAAAAGAAAAACCCTTTCTCAGCGTTTAAAAATAATATTCCAATGTCAAACCGGTTAGCACAACCGGTTTTGCTTATTGGAAACAATATCTTATTTCAATGGATGTGTTCTTTTCGTGCCGATTCTAATCCCATACTCGTAGGAAGGTAGGAGTCGAAGAAGTAGTTTTCTATTCGAGAAAACGCGGCCGTGAACGCAGCACGAACGCAAAATAGCCGGTAGAACTCGGATTTAATCGCTTCGGGCTTGAGACAGTCCAGAAAGGACTCGCATTATTACCGAGAGTAGGTAGGTGGAGACTGTTAAAGAGACACCTTGAAGAAGTATTGTTACAACGCAATTTTACACTGCAAAAATTACTCACCTAAAACTTCTTTGTTTACACTTTATTCAATAAATACTTTCATTAATTCCAGAAACACTAACAGTTTCTTTTATTCATCTTTTCTACTCAATTTCTATCTCGAAACCTTTGTTCATTAGTAAATTGTTATTAACTTCACACAAGGAATTATTAATATTTATTATGTTATTACAATTAATATTTATTAATTTTTAATATATTATTAAAATTTGAATTTTTACCAAAAACATAACATTGAACAAATATAAAATTATGATTGAAAAAAATATATTCTGTAAAAATTTATGTTGAAAGATATTTCAACATAAATTGCTGTTTTATTAATAATTGTCCCCAACACGCGATTTATATATTGACACAAATCTCGATGAAACAGCACGAGCATACAAAGCTCCGGCACACTAGCGGCTAAGTAGGCGTGCGATTGCAGCAAGTAGGTGTTTCACGAAAAGAGACATCGATGCTCGCTCAGGAGAGGTCGTCGAGCCAGATCGGCGCGGAGTCACGCCACGTCGGGTACGACGACCGGGTCCCCGGCGTGGAGATTTCTTTTTCTTGCGTACTTGAATGAAAGTTGTAATTGAGCATGACGCTGTGGACGTGCACGAGCGTTGATGTGCCCGATAACGATCAATCGCAAATTCGCGATTCGCATTTCACGCGCAACGATGTCCGTCCGCAAAAATTTGCGATGCTACTAATTCGGAAAGATCCGCTCTTTTACATCGACGATTAGAAATTAACGAGAAACGCGATTCGCGTCATTTGTCTCGCCGTAACACAACCGCAATTACAGAAAAAAAATCTTAACCGCAGCGACAATATGGAGATGATATTGACGTTCGACTTTTACGCGGAAACCGGATATTTTTACCGCAACGAAAAACCTTGTGTATTATTGAATAATTGATTATCTTTAAAATATATCTAGAAAATATAGAAATAGACACGCACCAATAGAAAGTAAATAGAAATATATTTTATATATTTCTTCTCGCGAGTAAGAGGGAAATTGTCTTCAAAACTCGCCGCTTCTTTCATTATTTCGAAAGCAAAGGGTCGCACACAAATACAATACAAAACTTAAACCGTATAACGTCTATGATCTCTTCTTAATATACAATCGCTTAATTACCTCCGTCGAGGTAATTCAGGTGTCGTCTTTTTTTTTCTACTCGTTCTAATTGCAACGGACGTAACACTTTTTGCCAAGCGTGACTGCGGATACGCTTTACGTTACGCAAGAGGAACGAGCGCATCGACGCCGCCAACGCGATTATTTTCAACTGGCAATTAGCGCCCAACCCGGCAACAAGACCGCGCCAGATCTCGACGGCGCGGTGACGATCGGGACGAAAAGTCGAACGGGACAATTTTGTGTGACAAAGAAGCGCATGTAAGCGCATTCCGTTAGAATTTTATCGGGTCTGCTGCACTTCGAGGCGTTCAACCCGGCAACTCGCTTCGCGCGCACGCGAGCGAATCTTCGCGCGGCTGTTTTATAAATAAAACGGAACTATCATCCTTAAGTTGCTTACCAAGCCAGAAAACGCAATCCGAGACAGCCACACCGATTTGCAACAGGCCGCTGATTCGGTTCCGAGTAGCGCTCGATCGTTACACTCGTTCCAAGTTTCCAGCTTTACAAAATCTTCCATATTTTATTTATACGTGTAAAAGTATAGAGTTTATAATAAGAGCTTAACATCGCGAACTCAATCAAATTCGAGATGCAATCATAATCACGCAATTTCACTTTCGGTCGAAATGCACGCAACTGTAACACGGATGCGGCTCGCGAACTATATATATACACACGTTTCGCGAACGAAACGGAAATGAATAAAACGGCTTGTTGTTCGATAAAAACGTGCGCGCTTTTGCAACTAATACAGTTCGCCGCCGGCCAATTCGCGTCGCGGCTTTCGTTCGTTTATCAAGAAACTTTCGATATGCGCTGCCGTTTAATTATATCCGACTTTCTCGACTTTCTTTCGCGAGACAGAGATACGCGCCAATCAGTTGACTGCGCAATTGCTCGTGAAAAACAAACAAAGGTCGCAAGGGAGTCTCTACGCGACGTCAAATCTCAAGTTCAGTGTCGCTTCAATGTCGATGCGCAATAATCGGTCCGATCAGTCGTTTCATAACGTTACACCAACGGAAGTTTCAAGTGCTGCGACGTGCATTTCAAACGCGAAGCGATGTATCATTAAACATGAGGCATATATCGCTATGGCCGGTCGAAGTATATTGTCAGGCGTTCGTGACAAGGCGTTGACCTGGGGCAAAGAACCGTTCGATTGTACACTCGACTCTATGGGGTATCGAAATTGATTTCGTCGTTATTCTCGTGACAAAGGAAGGGAACTCGTTCGAGAGAAACAAGATTTTCTCGTTTTCAACGGAATGGAAAACTGTGAACAAAAACAAAAAAAAACAAAAGAACACACGCTAACACATCTTAATACTCTTGTGTCGCAATTCACAAGTCAGTTCGCGTCAGTTTACTTTTGCACACGGTCTAAATCGTCTTACCAGTTTGCGCGTCGCGCAAAACTTTTTGCTTGACTCGACTTGGGAGGAATCCCATCGGAAATCAAAGTTGTCGACTGTGTGGAAGTTTGCAATGCCGCTTAACTTGCCGCTTTTAACGAGATTTGATCAAAGCGAATTTGTGACGTAGTTTACACGTTACAAAGTATATGTTCTACTACTTTGGAAGTTCGAAATTCGTTAGAGACACGCGATTTAAGCTTTGAAGCTTAAGTTCGGGGTTTTAATAATTTTAAGACACTTTCTCGAACGGTCACGGGCGAGACGCGATGCAGGACGATTAGGAAGAGTTTGGGAGGGCATCGACCCTCTCGGCGAGAAACCGTTCGATGTGTGTCCAAAAAGACGATGTGCGTTCCGCACAGGTGTAAAACCGCTGAAACGCTTCGGCATACGAAGCTGGCTCGCCTCGCGCGCGCGGCGCGTCCTACAAAACTTGGCGGCGAATTAACGTCGGGGCATTTACAACGACCTCTTTATCCGGCTAGTGTACATATACACGCACTTATATGAGCGCCGACTCGCCGCGTGTCTCGCCTCGTGTTGCACGCTGGTTTTCACCGGAGGGAGACGTCGAACGGCGAATGAGATGCATAGCTGCATTCCACGCGTGGCTGCGGTCGATCTGTGCCAGTCAAAGCGATCGTCGGGGCATTACAGACATTAAGAAGGCGTATCATAATCACTCTCTTTCTTCGAGCGCGCGGGGCTATGCCGAGAAAAGTCTGACATTCGAAGAATCGCTTATCGGAGGAAGAATGGTTTAGCTCCTCCTTTGCGCACGAAAGAAGAAGTTTTTTCTTTTCAACTTTTAGTTGGGTTTGTAATTTTCTAGAACTTTATCAGGGTTTTCCTTTTTAATTTTTTTCTTTTTTTTTTAATTTTGCTGTTCAATAAAAACTTGCAGAAAAGATTTTGTTTTATATTTTTGAAATATATATTACAGAAAAACTCTCTTCGTCTCGAAGCGATTTCTTTGCAAGAGTTTCTCACGTTTCACCGAGTACGTAAAGTTATTTGCGAGGTAGTTACAGAAATATAGTTGGAAGCACAAAACTGAAAAATTCAGTCAAGTGCAGGTAAACGCGCCACAAAGCGACGCTTTTCAGTAAACGGACGTCGTTTGTGACGCATAAATTATATACACATACGTATACGAGGCTCCGTCTTGAGCTTGAAAGTTACACGAGTACGTAATGCGAATCGTACAAGCTACTTCCTTGTCTAATTCTAACGATACCGCGTTTCGCATCCATTAAACGAGAGAAATACGCTGACACAATTTTACCACCGCAGCGATGAGATCACACTTGTGTGTAGTGCGCGAGAGGCACAGTTAAAATTGTGCCGCGTCGATAATTGCCATTTTTTATTGTCTCGCGGTTATTTTTATCCCGCAAAAGACGAAGGCTTCTCGCAGCTGTCGGTCGGCGAGAAAACACCGGCATTTTCTATAGTGTGCCGCTTGCGTTAATTAGCACTTCAATAGCCGCATTATTGCACCCGATGAATATTCATTCGCGATTTGCGAGTTCGCGCAGTTAGTCGAACAAAACTCCACGCGCGGTTCGCGATTCTTCCCTTCGTTTTGAATTACTAAACTGAACGCATTAATTATCGACTCTGACTACTGAAACTACGCGAGAATCGGGAACGCAACGTCGTTCGCATAATTATATAGGAAGTCGCTGCACGGTCGCGCACCGACTAACTCGGAAACAATTTTCCTTATAAAAATTGCGCGAGATAACAAGCTGCACTGCAGTAATGCGACGAGACTTAAACTAGATATCTTTTCTGTTGCATTTAATAAAATATTTCGTCTGAAAATTCGACTCCAATCGACTGTATCTGATGAATAAACCAGCGGCGGTCGAATTTTCGACGGACCAATCGTGTTTACTAAGACGAAGCCCCCAAAGGCGCGTCGTCGTGAATTCCAGTCTGTCGTTCGCGGATGCATTCTGAATTCTCGATCGGCGGAGTTTACGGTACAGCACAATTTGCGCGCGCTCGTCCGCACACACGCGTCCGTCCACGGCAGTAGGTGACAATGACGATGCCGAAAAGACACGCCGCAAGTATATGCGCAGAGAGCGAACCGACGACGTATCGCAGGACCGGAATCCACGACCGACAGGAAACCACGAGGATGTAACGGTACCGAAGCGCGACTATACTCCGCTCGCAAATGTCGAAGTCGTCGATAAATGATGGAGGAACCATCGGTTTTTGTTATAGCACTTCGCGTCGTGTTGGTCGTTTCGAACAACGGCGAACACGGTGACCCTCAAGAAGAGATACTGTTGGAATAACAAGTCGCGCGTTTTCACCGCAAATGAAAGTTCAAAAACCAAAAACCTCTTTTTTTAAAATTGAGTTGACTTAACAACTTCCGCTTGTGGTGCTAATTATCATAGAATCGAATTACCTCGGTAGATTTGTATTTTTGATTCACAGTGCGTGTGAGCTCTTGTGTATATTCTACTAATTATCTCCCCGCGAGAATTCGAAGACGAACTCATCTGCCGAAATTCCGTAAAAATGTTTTTGCGCGTTTTATAGCCGGTAAAAGAATAAGACGCGAATCTTGATTCATTTAGTCCAAATATTCGTCGAAGAATTGATCATTCTTGGACAATATAAAGGAAATTCATTCAACATTAAAGATCTTTCAGCCGGTACCAGTAACCTCGCGGCTTGAGCGCAGGGACTGCGAACCTGGAGATCCCGAGTTCGGATCCGCTCACCACATAATGATTTTTTCTCCGGACCGATCCCTTTCAACCGACTTATCGGTTGATCAGCGAATCAAATCGGATGTTTTATAAAAATTAATGCGGGTGTAATCCCAACTTAATCGGTCTGGAGATTCACAGCCCAAGTATCAGATCTGCGAGTTAGAGGTTCCGAGTTCGAAATCCTTATCATCGGATTTCTCTGGCCGGTTTTCTATCCAGTTTCGGACGCAGCTCCACAGGGCGATACTTCTAGAGAGATACGCCTTGAGAGATCAGTATACCGACTGAGATAATGCGAACTAAATCGGGCCTCTAGGGCGGGAGTCGCAGAGGATCTTATAGATCTA
>QVNV01025022.1:0-18102 GCA_014825455.1 Pseudomyrmex pallidus | reverse complement strand
TGTGTAAAAAGGCGAGGAAATATTGTAAAGCCTCAAGCATCGTAAATATACAGATATATATAACCATCCTGAACAGTTTTTATCTTACAAAAGTAAGTGCGCTGCCAACTCGGCAGGGTTTTTTCCATCCAGTCGTTGAGCAATTGTTGATTGCGCACGGTTAATCACATTATATACGTAAAATCAATCAATGCCGGAACCTCTTTCAGTCCGGATATTTCGCTCGCTCCGAGCGAAACGTCACACAAACGTGTTAACAATCGCGCGACGTATAGATACAGACAAGTTTCGCGAAATGGAATTTTTTGGTGGCGAATATATTTAAATCGAGTTCAGCAATGTCATTTGACTGAGTCCCCGAACTTTCTTCGAGAGGTTGGTTGCTGACGCATTTTTATAAAAGATATTGCGCGACGAAATTGTGTTGACATTTCTGTCAATTTTTGAATTATGATATGAAAATTACACGAGCGCGAAATATATAGATAACGTGCGTATCAGTCGCGAACGTGCCGCCGTTATAACTTTCGCGGGCGCACACGACGAAGGACGAAGCACATACGTGCTTCATACGACGCGCGAACTAATTTGCATATTAATTCATGTAGATATAATCTGTTTTAATGACATCTGGATTAGGGAAAATGCACGCTTAATATATCACGCCCTGGCATCCCGAATGGCTCGGCCACGTTTCTCGCGTACTAATATATTTCGATTATATATACGCCGCGTCGATAATTTCATCGACAACGATAACCGGATGAAGCGTGATATCTTCTAGAAAAGGTTTCCTTCGACGAATTACCTTCAGTTTTTTGGCTTTAGGATTCAAGCGAGCAATTAAACTAAAAATTTGTTTTTAACTTCTCACTCGCAATAAATCTTCGAAAACGCATCCTCAAACGCGCGTTCTCGCAAAATCATCTGTACGCGACAAATAAATTTTGTTCTTCCGCTTCATTGCGGATCAATCTCTATTATCGAATCGGGTCTTCGGAGGGCTGCTCTCGATATATTTCGCGAGACAAATTTTTCATTAAGATTTATGTGTGCCGCCGTGGGAACACGACGAGAGGGTAATTTCTCAATTCCGCAGTAAAAGCAAAATAAAATATTGCGTGGTACTCAACGTGCTTTCGCATCTTAAGAATAAAAAATTACTTTTTTTTTCAATATAATTGAGAGTTGTGTGTCAATAATGAAGATTTAAAAAAACCAATTATAAGTTTTGCGTTGTTTCAAGAATGTGTCTTGTTAGAAAAAGTTCTCCGCAAAGAATGTTTTGCGAGGAGAAATGAATTTTACAGCAAAGCGCGCATAAATATTTGTTATTCTAGCATACCTAATGAACGACGGGGGAAAAAAAATATTAGCGGCCCTGCTATATGCAAATTCATCATGATATAAAGCTTGCGCGTCTGCGAAATATGCTAATTCACCGTCGTCGTTTTGCGAACTCTCGATATTCAGTGCTGTCGGTCCCTCCTTCACGCCTGTCGACTGTTTCTTGTCCAACTCTATTCACACAAGTGTCGCAGATTTTATCACGTGTTCTGTATCTCTTTCCCTCTCTCTCTCTCTCTCTCTTCCTCTCTCTCTCTTCAATCCAAATATTTTTTAAGATATCTCTTTATGAAAGAAAAACTTTGAAAGGTAATTTTAATGTTATTTCGTATGTATTAAAAATCAAGAAAGCTTTGTCGAAATGTAATTCTTATTTGAAATTGCACTCTTTAATTGTCATTGGTTATTATCAGTAATTACAAAACGTATTGTCGAATTTATGTAAATTTATTAGCTGCTAATTATTCGAACATTAATTAAATAACGGAGTTTAATTACTTTTAATTAACAATTTGCGTTACAATCGAATATCTCTCGAATTCGACGTTGGATTTACAAGAGAGATAAAGAGAACAAACGAAGAGCATATGAAAGCAACGTGTAGCAACACGAAACTACATATTTGCCCGTATTACAACAATACACTTTTATGCAGTGCTCAATATATATATATGGTACAAATTTATAACTTTTAAAAATAGCGCTCTGCTCCCTTGGGAGTGCAAGCGGGAGGATGTGCCTGGCGGCTTCTCATTCCACAACTTCTCTGCGAAGCAAATAACTTTTTGCCGTTGAATATTCGATTCTATAATAAGAGAGAGGGAAGATATTTTCAAAACACACGTTCGATACTTTTGAGTTATCGTGCCGCTGAAAATCCGTTTCGATCTGAAACAGATCCGGCACGCGTGACATGAGAAGATTTAAATTTTAATTTTGAAGTATGCGAAACACAATTTCCACTTTATACTTACGATCAAACTATCTTCGTATGTCGTAACATGTTTTTCAAGAACTCGTTACCGTTAGAGAAAAATTACTCGCGCGGCGATTCACTCGCAAGTAATCGTCTTATAAAATAATACAGATTTTTCTGAACGCCGAGGGCGTTCGTTTTTACGAGAAAACGCTTCTCGGATAAACGAGAAAGACCTTTCCCCCCTTCCTCTAAAAATTTTCCACCGGGAATCTTTCCGGACGGGATTCTCTTTACCGGAAACAACAATGCAAATATCGCTCGATGTTCTTCAGACTCCGGTAAGAGTGGCCGACCGGATGGTAAACGGACGGGAGGGTGGGTCCAGGACCTGAATATCGCATTACCATCTCAGACAGCGACGAAGGCTTTTTCGCAGCGGGTGATCCTGAAACGAGATCGCCTCCGAAAGCTCGGAGATTTATGCCCCGCGCGGTTTCTCGTTACTTCCTCAACCAAATATCTTCTCCCGGCTTTTCTCTCGCACACTCTGCAACACCCATCGGCCTCTCTCATTTTCCCCGACTTGACTTTCTCTCTCTCTTTCTCTCTCAAAGTAAATATTTATGATAGATGTAAATAACAAGAGTGAGATAATTTTCTCTTCGCGAGCTACTTTTGCTTACATCGTCTCTCTCTCTTTTTCTCTCTCTCTCTCTCTCTCTCTCTCTCTGTTTTATGTGTGTACACATGCTTCGCCATTTCCTATTCTTGATTCTCTGACGACGTCGTTTCCGTTTGTTTCGCCCTGTGCGCATTGTTTGCGCACTTTCTGCGACATCGGGTTGAATCCTGACACATCCGATTTACGCGTTTCGAAACACACCGAAATAGTCTCTCTCTCTCTCTCTCTCTGACTTGTAAGTCCTTCGAGACGCAACATCTAGAGTGCTGATTTAGCCTTTCATGAAATGTCAATAAAATATCAAAATAGTTTTTGATATTTAAACGTTTTGATTCGAACACTGAACATTTGTTTTTTCTTATGATGATAATAATAAGAAAGAGAATGCAGGATTTATTTTGTTATCAAATGTTATCAAATTAATTAAAAAGTAGCGCAATGGATCGAACAACTTCACTATTAACGTTATTATTGCCACGTCTTATACAATTTATGTGCCAATTACTATACGCGGTAGTAACTCACGCGAATGCTGCTTGGAGCAAAACCGTTCGGTTTTCTTTTTATTCGTCCGATGCTGCAAACCGATGGCGCAAAAACCCAGCTGGTGGAAAAATCCGAGCAGTCGTCTCGACCGATGGAATCGCGAATTCTCAAAGATTTAATTCCACATTAATACCTGCGCCCAATATCCAGAGATATATAGCACACATTTTTTCGGTATACGCTCTCCACCTCCTCGATCGACCTAAGTCGATAAATCTCTTCGCAGACACGCGATGATCGCGAGCAAGAAAATACGAATTGAATTCGTGCAAAATAAATTTCGTGAAAATACCTCTTGTGTGCGAACGAATGCTTCGCGATTGTCTTGAAAGAGAGAAGAAAAGGGAATTCTGATTAAAAAAAAGAAAAAAATCTCCAACTTAATGGCATTAATGAGATCACCGAGACAAGTCGTCAAGACTTGCAACTAAGCGAATGAAGCGACCGGTCGACTTCGGCATTGGCACCCGGCGCAAAAAAAGTGCGAGAATTAAAAACAGAAACATTCGAATGTTCCCTGGGAGCAGTCGTCGTCGACGCTGTTCATTGAAAGGATTAAAATCCGTGCACGCCGGGGATATATAGCACAACCGTTCGCTCGCTTACTTAGCGGGGGAGAGAAAGGACCTCCTTTCTTTTTCCTTGTAGCATTTTCCGACCGTCTTCGTCCCCCCGCCCACCAAGCCGTCTTCCCCGCTTCGCCGCCCACTTCGCTGTTCTCTCTGTGTTCTCCGGAGAGGCCGCGACCAGCAATCAGCGTAATGCACCCGCAGACACGCTCCTGCCCGACCTCACCTCCACGTTGGCTGGCTGCACACATACACACGCACGTCGAGCCAACGTGGGCGCGCGTGTACGAACACAGGGAAAAACGGGCACAGCCAACGGCCAAGGGTACACATACTCTTGGGCCAAAGGCCCCGATAACACGAGAGAGCGAGCCCCGAAGTAATGCAGACGCAATGGCAATCTCTTCGAGAGCAACGAAATAGATCGTACGACGTAGACTGATAAACCATTGCGGTGGCGGTAACCCTAACCGTTCCTTCTCTTCTCTCTCTCTCTCTCCTCTCTTTTGCGAAAATCTTCCCGTAGAATCTCGTCGCGCGAGCTCTCTCTCTCGTGGCGTATCCCTTCGAAGCGTCGAAAAGTTTGTAACTTGGAAATTCGTTGGGTGCTCTTTGTATGTATGAAGGATTTTCCAGAAGAAATCGAAGGAAGAATATTCGAGGAGGGTGGGAAGCTACGTGCCCTTTAGTCGACGCGCATTCGAAAAGTCTCTTGTTCCACGTTAGAGAAGCGACGATATTTTCGCGATGAGTAGACGTGTTTGAAAAGCCTGTTGGACTTAATTTGCGGTAAGTCGGTTAGTTCGTCGGATTATTGGGAAGCTTTCAAAGCGCGCTCTTCGTGGACATGGTGCGTTCGAAAATTGTACATATGAGTTGCGATGAGTTTAAATTGTTTGGAATATGCAAATGCAGTGAAGTTATATTTCGAAATGTAATAACGTTAGAAATAATTGCAAATTGTTTTATCACAGTAATATGACAATAACAAATAGTATTATTTTCTGTATAATTGTTGTTAAAATATTTGCATGCTTCCATGTGTGTGTATATACGAGAGTTCGAGATAACGACGGACGCGTCTGTAACGCGACAGAATGAAAAGGAGATTATTCGTGTGTGATACGACGCGAGATATTAATCTGACAATGACCTAAGACGCTAATTCGCGCTGATAGTGTACACCAGGGACACACCTAGACGTCGTTTCGCTCTAACAGCGGGCGCGAGAACGCGCGCGCGCCAGCAAGCTCATTATTCTTCTTGTCCTGAGGGCGCATATCCTCTCGCTCTCTCTCTCTCTCTTCGTCTACGTGCGAATAATCTTCGCTTGGATTTCGCCATTGTATTATTGTGTCTGCCACCGGGTGATAAACTGCGCATTCCGCAGGGAACACCACTCCGCTCATTACTAATATAGTCGCGCGCGACGGCGCGTCCTCCTATCATAGTTAACGGAGCTCTCATTGCGTCCCGGGAGAAACCCGAAGAGTTAAAGCTGCACTCGTTCGTCTCAAAACGACTGTTCGGCGCAAGAATTAATCGTGGAAAATCATTACGAAAAATTTGTAATCAAGTTCGCGAGAATAGAGACAATTTTTGTTTTTCTTTTTTTACCCTCCGGTTTTTAACTTGGCGGAAAAGAAAGAAGCTTTTAAGACCGTCCGGAGAGGGGATTAAAGAGAGAGAGGGACGACGCAATCGATCGTTGAATTACGGCCGCCACATTATGACTACAAAAGTTGCTGGGGCCGCACTTTCCGGACAGTAGCGAATTAATCCGTAAGAAAGACGAGTCGATCGACGACGACGGGGGTCGTCGCACAAGCCGATGATTCATTTCGAAGGAAGGGTGCACGGCGCAATCGACTGCTGCGGAACGGGCTGACGAACGGTAAAGTGCATCGAGAGAGGAGAATCCGGGGTAACGAGATAGAGAAGCGGTTGGGAATGTAGCGCAAACGGTCGGAAGATGCTGACGTGCGTGAACTATTGTCTATTCTAGGTATATTCATCGGCGAGCGAATTACTCAAAGCTTCTATCTTAATTTTCTCGCGCGGCGATTTATCGAGCGAATTGTTCGCGCGTATAAGTAATTTAATTTTGCTTGCACGAAAAGCGCAACCGAAATAAAATTACGTAATTAAATATACAGATTTAATAATTTATCTTTTGGTTTGTGCTTCTAGCCGATAGGCATGCAGTTAAAGAAGTACGAGTGGGTAGGATCGCCCGACATCGGCGATTGCTCGTTGTGGGTGAGATCGGCCGCGTTAGAGTTCGACGACGGACTCTGGCAATGCCAAGTGACCGCCAGTGATTTCACGACGCAGGACGCGTTAGCATCCGAACCGGCGAGGCTGGTTGTCAGAGGTAAGTTTGTCAGATGAAACAAGTGTATTTTTTTTTTTTCAGGGAAAATTATCTCTCTCCCGCTCCACGTACATACATTATTCAAGATACGAGCTAGTCTCAATAGCTATGTATCGATTATAATGTTGCACATTATGCAACGATAATTCGTAGCTAATTTTGCCAAGAGATTGAGAAACCGATTCGCGATTCGGCTTGTTTCCTCGCATTAATATTTGTCAATATTATATAATTTGACTTTGAAAGCCGGTTATTGCGCGATGAAACATCCAGGATCGACGTAATATTGCGACTTGCAACTCGCGTCGCACGCTCAGCAAACTCGTTTTACATTCGATAAACATGTAAATTCGTGAACATTACCTCCTCTTCTCTCGTAATTACATCACTGAATCACATGCTTGTGTTTTTTTTTCTTCTCGACAACATTACGTCAGATTTACGTCTGCTGTCCGAGAATTGTGCATCACGCCAAATATACTCCGATTAATCTGTGCAATGCAAACCGGGACAAAAACTTCTTTGTTGTGTTTCGTTCGCTTGATAATCCCCCCGACACAATTAGCAATGAAGCAACGGGATGTTTTGTTATTTTGCGCTTCCGCGAAAATAGAGTTCGTTACGCACCACGGGACGGAAATCCTTTTATCTGTAATCGATTGCAATGCACACCCGGCACACGTTTATAATATTTACAACAGCCATATTCGCAATCTGAACGGGCGTTGATATTTTTTATCTTATATTTTACTTGCACAAGAATAAGTTTGCTTTAGCAAATTTCTACGGAAAAATATAATTCATAAAAACTGCTTCTTAAGCAAGGTTTGGTTTTTTAAAGACTCCTAAGTGCTCGCTTCACACCTACATTAAATCGTGGCGTCATAAACGAGAAATCGTACAAATTTTTCAATCTTGCAACTTACATCGGAATAAACTGGTGATTTCCACGACGCGCGTCATCTCCGCATTCCCGATAAAAAAAACATAAATTTGTACGCAACGCAATCTACGTTTGACGCGACAGTGATTTTGTTTTTCTTAAGTACGTGATAAGTCTCGGTAACGTCGAAATAAAAGGGAAGCCGCGCGTCGTCGAGCGACATCTTGCAATACTGCAAGATTAATCTGTGCTAATTTTCTCATTCCAGTCAGTCCTCAGCGACCGCAGATAGAGTACGCCGACCGTCTAATTCTCCCCGGCAGCAACGTGACAGCCCGAGCAGGTGAGATCGCTACGCTCACTTGCAGAGCGCGGTATGGGAATCCTTCGCCTCTAATTAAATGGTTCGTAATTGTTGCACGTAGATTCCGTACTACTTAACTTGCGCGACTCCCTTGCTTGACGCGATCTCTCGCTTCGCGTGCCTCGCTCGCGTCTCTTCTCCCCGTCCTCGTTATAGTCGCGTTTCTTCCGCTCATTTGCTCATTTCGTTGCTCGTTGCAAACTGTACGCAATATGTCGTAAATTTGAATTTCTTGTCTAAGTTTTATCTTAGAAAGTGTGAGAGGGAGAACGAAAAGTGTTCGTTAAAAATAATGTGTAAGAGGAAAAACATTTGATTAAATTGCACAATTTGTCTTTCTCTTTTTTTTTCTATAGCAAGTTTTCTCTTGCTCGATTCCGGTGATAACTCTGATGATCTATGTGTTATACAAACTATTGATTCCGAAGCGCTTCTTACCGTCACAAACCGCGTCTCTTCTTCGAGTCTTCGTTGAAGTGCTTGTTCCCGTCGTTGCACGAAGATTCCACGTAATGCATCGAGGACGCTGTCGATAGCGGAAAACACGCGCTTCATGAATAATCATGATCCATTCTGCATCGCGCGCCGAGCAAAATTAAGGAGCTACATCGGATGCATTTCGAGCGGCGGGAAAACACCGGATGTGTCGATGAGTGTCACGCGAAGGAGACTTGGCGCGAAGGACGGAGCTTTTTTTAGTCGGATTTTTTTTTTTTTTTTTAGATTAGCACATTGCGCAATGCTGTTCTGAGAGTAGAAAAACGCTCGCAGAAACAAGCAACGTAATAGTTTCACGGTGGAACAAACGCCATGGCTTTCTTTTTCTTCTCCCTCTCTTCTCTCTCTCTGTCTCTCGATTTTAAACCTTGCAATTTTCGATTAGCAGCACGATGTTCTCGAAGGACATCGAAACGCGCTTCAAATTGTAGACAAGGTCCCTCAGCAAGGCGTCCGTTCTCCACTTGCCCTCAGCTACTCTCTCGCTTATCCACTTACTCACTGGGAATTATCCTAATTGACACACGCGGTGCGGAGTATGTGTATGCATAACCGCGTTAATTATGACTGAGTAGAGAGACCGGGAGAAAGACAAAGAGAAAGAGAGAGAGAGAGAGACAGAGAGAGAGCAATCAATGCAGAATTTGTGGCATTGAGCTTTTGTACAATATATTCCAAAGACACAATTGTCGACGAACGAGATAATCGTCATAGTAATTAAATTTGTTATTATGATGGTTACACCGCATCGTTACCTTGCAAGTTTAACGAATTCTCATGTCGTTGAAGTTTGGAACGTTTGTCAAAGCGAAGAATCCTGCTTTTATTAATCAATAATGTGAAAATAATATTCATTATCTTATATCATACAATTATATCTTAAAAAATTGATATTACGTTGTCTCTCAAACTTTCTTGTCAAAATTGTTTGGCTCGACAAACATTCCGAACTTCAACAACACGAATTATTTCATCTTTTGACGCGTTCTGCGAATATTGTATTTTTAAGCACTCTCTTCTTATGCTAATCTTGCTTTCTCTTTTGTGTAACGTAAATAAAAGATAAAATACAGAAGAAATACAAGTTGTTGATTTTATAAAAGATATATTGGAGAAGTAATATTTTTTTATGTTTATACACAGATTTATATATTTGTATTCCTATCAAACGCAACTAAACCCTGAAAATTTTAATGCGTGAGAGACTTGCTATTCAGGGTTCGCAAAATTGAAAATACAGAACAATCCGTGCCGATGAACCTTGATTGGAAGATTACGAAGTAAAAGAGGAGAGTAAGCATTTGGTAGAACAGTGTAGAGAAATGTATGCGTGTGTGTGTGTAAAAGAGAGAAACACGACCTAACGAATATGACGAGGAGACGGAGAGTGAGTAAGAGTTGTTGCAGAACGGTCATTGGAAATGCAAATTTTCCGGGCGATATGCAGGTATGTTGGTGAGACCGAAGTGAGGACGCTGCGACCCCAAGTAAACTCGACCGAGGTAGATAATCCGCGCACTTGGGCGACCTACAGTGTTTGTGAGATTTTGGCCGAGCGAGCACGTTACGGCCAAGCGATCAGATGCGTCGCCATTCATCCAGCGTATCCCAATCCCACAATGTCGTCCAGCACCGAAGTAAGATTCGACGTGCGATGTAAGTAAACGCGATTTTCTTCCAAAACGTAGAGAAGAAGCATGGAAAAGGTTCGATGTCCGAAAATCGGAAACGATGAGATCAGTGTTGGTTTTTTTTTATTTGAAATTGAAACTTTTCAATGCTTCTAAGCTTAAATGATTAGCCATTACTTTGAAAGTATCTATCTAGAATCGTAGGTGTAATCTTCATAAAATGAAAGATAGTGCACGTGACAAAGTGCGTAATAACTAATAGTATAATTAATAATTTTTACATTTTTTTTCTTCTCTATTTTCATCTGAAAGAATTTGAGAAAGAATAGTTTATTAACCGTATATTATAATTTTCTCTGCGGAATGTGTGAATTCTGTCAGTTACATTCGCTCGTATTAAATTTCGTATTTTTGCAATTTTAATTTTTCGCATTTTTAAATGTATCGATATCGATATTAAATCGTCCAACTGTGCCCATATTATATATAGTATTTCTATCATAAAGAGATGTACATTTCATGAATACGATATTTATTAAATTTCAATCTCAAATGTCATTGTAATAAACACTTTTTAGATATAAAATTAAATACTGACTTTGATTGTATTTATCCACGATTTCGAGAAAAACTGCTTTGCTTTTGAAGAGAAAACGATGGAATAAAATTCACAAGAAAGAAGAGAGAGAGAGAGAGAGAGAGAGAGAAGTTAAGATTGCGTTTTTCTTGTTTTTTTTTTTTTTTTCTTTTGCATAATCGTGCCGGCTAACAAGTTTGTTGTATGCATAATGCTAACAGTAGAATAAGCGAGAAAATATACACACGTTGGAATTCCCTCTTTCTTATAACTGCTGTACACATCTGTATACATATCGTACAATTACAGTTCTAATTCAGAACGAAACACTCGCGGATTCTCTCTAATTTTTACCAGTATCAAAATAAATAAAGTCAGGCGAACATAAATTAGCGTAGTGTAAATTTTTTTCTTTTTTTTTTTATCAAATTGCGGAAAAACATTTCGACCAGTAAAATGTCTGAATTTTCACGAAAAATGCAATTCCACAAAAAATCACCGTGCCTGCGTGGCATATAACACACTGACCTCAAAACCGTTCATATCCCTGACCACTTTCAACAATGCATCGATTTAACTGGATGCACTCACATAGGTATACGTGCGCGCACACGCGCAGTTGCAGGAAATCGTGTATATGTTTCCTTCTCTCTCTGTCTATCTGTCTTCCGCTTTCTCTCTTATCAATCTCTCGCAAATTAGTTCGTGCTGTCGTGCGTTTTAACCTCGATGCTCGGTTAAGTGTTAAAGATATTAATGCAGTTTTTCACAATTAACATAAGTAATTTAAAATTTGATAACAATTATATAACTTTGTTATTTTAGAATTCGTTGTCAGAGTGTTTCAAAGAATCTGTTTCTTAAAATCGGTAGTTTTGGGACACTTTGTTTGTGTGTACACATTGAAATCGAATTGATTGTTAAATTCAATGTTATGTAACATTAATTGGCGAACAGTTTCGATAGGATCGTATCGGATAATTAATACGTTAACTAGATTGGATCTCGCGCACACGAAAGTTTGCCTTTCCCCACATGCGAATTAATTTGGAGGACCGAATGAAAAAGCATCGCGCGTGTACGTACATATACGTATACATATGTGCGTTACCTCGCTGTAAATTAAAATTCTTGCGTTCTTTTCTGAAGTTTCACTTTTTCCTCGTAAATAAATTATTAAAATTGCTAAACGCGCGCATTGACAAACTCGTTTGACTTTAGCATTCCGCACGTGAGTAATAGCTTTATATTATGTGATAAAATCTCTGTTTGATTTTATTTATATATATGTATAAAATGTTCGCACAAATATTTACACATAATTAATTTCCCGAAAATAAAATGGATTACGTGTGTTATTTAATTTTATAATAGAATAAACTTAAAAAAAAGATAATATAATTTTTTATGCTGTTGAATCTGTTTTTTTTTTCTGCTGATTTTTGGCATAGATCATATTAAATCACACAATAATTTCTCAAAATAGTTTTGATTTGTTTATGATTTGTAAACTACTACTACGTCGCTACGTAACGGTTTTGAAATATATGAGGTCGTGAGTTAAACGTATCCGACTCGCTCCATCGAGGTATGTAATTTCGATCATGTGAGGCCACGTCAAAAATTGATCCGCCTATTACCATTCCTAATATCGTCTCCAATAACATCTCTCTCTCTCTCTCTCTCTCTCTCTCCCCCTCCCACACTCCGTAATTTATAATTCCCGCCGCAAATTCGATCCCGAGTCTCGTCGCAACTCTCTTGGGGACATGTGCCCATCTACCCATATATATATACATCTGGAATGTATATACATATATATGTTTGTTCGTATGCGTATGCATGCTACGAGTGTATTGATTGTAAGCATTAGCCGAGCTGGACTTTTCAGCGCAAATTGAAAAGTTCGCCTCAAAGCACCGATGTGTTCCGTGCCGATGATGCTTCGATCGCGAATCGGGGGAATTTACCCTTGCTAACGAGAGAATGCAGTCTGTCGGGGGCAGTTTTTACAGAGCGTAACACCAATTCGAATGGGTCAGTGGCTCGGCCATATTTCGGTCAGCATACAAGCCTCGGGCGAGCACGAAACGATTTCTATGGCACACGTAGTAGACACGAATAAGGCCTAAAAATAAGCGCAATGTTCTTCCGCTGCACAATTAGCGATCGTTAATTCTTGTTGCGAAGGTAATATGATTCTTTACGTTACAAGAGTAACGTAATTTATGCTGATTTTTATTTTTCTAACATAATCGACATATGATGAGATATATCGAGAGTTGCACCTGTTACAGAAATACTTTCGTATATTTTTGCAAAGTTTTTGTGTTTAAACTCTTTCCACGAAAAATAAAATTTAGACCACGCTGGATTAACGAATTTTTTTACAAAAAGATAACTGTCGTGCATTTCTCGATTTTTGTGCTGTTTTTCGCTTATTCGCTTGTCACCGTATATAGAATGTATATATTTTTATTTTGTAACACACAGAATCGTTTAAAGTTTGTTCAAAGAATTGATTGAAATATGGCCGAATGAGTACTCGTTGATCCATTCGAATCGCGGCCTTGCTTTCTGAAAATTGTCATTATCGAGAACAGATGCACGTTACGGCCTTTTCTTGCAATCGCGATAACAGTTTCATATATTGTTGCGTTCAAGTCGTACCTCTCAGGAGTTCATTATTACCGTGAGAAATTATATGTCGTTATCGGTTCAATCACGAACTTCGAAACTGCTCTACGCAGCGATTCGTGTCGTTCGAAACATGTGCAGCTTCTTTTGCAATTTATCTTCTTTAAAAATGGACATGTATATATATATATATATATTTTTTTTTGCGCAACATGTATTGCGTGATAATATTTTTGGCGCTTGTAAAAAATCGTCGAAATGCTAAAACTTTAGAAAGAGAGAGTCCAAATTTTTTCCTTGAAAAAATTTTATCCTACAAAATCCTTTCACGCAACCATTTTGCGATGCGTGTTCCAGCACGCGGATGCAAAGTACCAGCTGGCGCTTACGAGCGAATGTTACTCGTTCGCGCGTAATTCTCAGTCGTTTCTTGAGTAAACTTCAACGATGCGCGGGAATATGGAAATAACGTTAGAGCTTCCACACACAACTGAATAAAAGATTTTTTCAAATAATCGATATTTTCGAGCGCGGCAGTGAAAAAAACGCAGAGTAGGTACACATCTCGACTAATAGAGTGTAGACAAAAATTCAGTAATTCGCCGGAGAAATTCGCGAAGAAAATTTTCGAATTTTTGTCTGTTAACTGCGTGTATTAATTATCCCGATGGAGTTTTAAAAGTCCACTCGGTCCCATCCGTATAAATTTTGCAAACTATATCTCGCAATGTTCCAGAGGTCTTGCGCTATATTACACCGCTTGCAATTTCATCCGGTTAATTTAGCCTATTATGTTGACGCAAATTAATTATACAGCCATAGAGTGAAATTACACAATTATACCAAATTAGGACAAAAGTTCGATCTCTTCGATTATCGATAAACACACAAGTACGTTACAATGTTACAATATTGTATTTTACGCATATATGTCGAAACTTCAGAGTTTACTTCTAATATAAAAAAAAAAAAATGTTTAATGCGTAAGAATATTTTACGCATTTTGTATAGTTTTGTATGTTTACGGGGGAAAAAAAAGTAGTAGTCTTTCGATATATCTGCTCGCACGCGTATATTTGCAGAACATGCAGAAAAGAATGTAAAATCGGTTTAAAAAAAAGCACGAGCGCGATACTGATCGGTACGGAGGAAGATAATAGAGAAAGAGAGTGAGGATGCAGCTAAAATTCCGAACGGGTCAGTTCCACCGCGCGTATCTCGGAATCGCCGTTACGTGAAATGAACAGCTGCGCTGGCTATCCGCGCCCGAACGGAAACTGGTGACTCGATTCGAGCAGCAGCAGCCGCGCATCAGCAAGACTGACTTTTTCATCTTTTGTCGTTCTTCCATCTCGATTATCTCTTTCCGTCTCTCATATTATCTCGATATGCATATAAAAAGATTTATATTTTATATGAAGAGGATTATTGATGAAAAAAAAAAAACGACAAATAGTTAAACGTAAATTTTTTACCAATAAAGACGCGTGTATGTAAAATTTCGATAAGCACGTTTCTCTTTCGCTGTACGTGTATGATGCGTTTGTAACGCATTTTAGTTGAATATAACGTAATGTTATTCATTAAACGTAACACCGTTTAACATTTTTAATGGTCGCTACGATGACCTATATCACATGAATATGAAGAGCAGAAGTAAACCAGCTCGTTGATGAAAATTGCCTCCGGTTTATACGAGCGCCGCGATAAATTAAATAAATATCACGTAAATAAACATGAATTACGTCATTACTTGGTAAAGAGTATGCCGTAACTGTGCCAATTTTCCATCAAAATCAACCGAAATTGCAACGTACGTATCAAGCTCGCGCCGCCGTCGGAATTACATGTTCGCGAATTAAGAGGAAAAGAATTTATTCATCGCGCTCGCTCTCTCTTTCTTTCTCTCTCTTTCTGTAAATCGCGTTAATAATAAAAAAAAAAATTCATACATGACACGTGAAAATACACAATGCATTTAAACAATGCTTTTAACGATAAAAGCGCACGCTGAGAATGTGCGGCTTTAAACGTTCCACAAGCGTAGTAGGTATATTAACGTTTATTTAGTACATATTTTCGTTGTTGTAAAGTAAACACTGTAAATAACAACAGATCGATTGTCTATTAAAAAGAATTAACCAACGCGAGGACGACAATGAATTATAATCTAAAATAAAACGCGCGCTCGCTCCCTTTCTCCCTTTCTCAGTTTTATATATAAATTAATACCGAAACGTGACACAACAAGGCAACAAGGTTCTTGCCTCGCAGAATGTATATTTTTGCGAAATATGCGCCGCGAAATTCATCGCTCTCACACAATGATTTAATTAATTATTCGAAGGAGGTAATTACACCGCGTGACCCGGTCCGCTTTTTCCATCAGGCGCTATCAGTTGTAACGCGGAAGGGAAGTCAGCGCGATGTTTGCGTTTGGTCCATCGGGAAAACAAATAGTACGATTGACCGCGTTCGCGTAATTTCATTTCTCTTCAAACCGAGATATCCAACGTACGAAAAATGGCGACGGATTTTGTGTGTATCTTTGCTCGAGTTCAATCAATTGCGACCGAGATTGCGTTTCCGAGACGAAGATATAGCCGTGTTTAAATAACAAATTAGCACATTAAATTATATGTATATATGTGTGTAATATATTTACACACATATATGTTCATTAAATTGCAATCCCTCACATCTCGAAAACATCGAGCGCTGCCAAACATCTTTGAATGTGGATCTTGCTTTTAATTACGGACTCACTAATGAGCAGTTTAATCTAAAAACTTTGTGCCGCGTTTGTTTCCTGTATCTAATGTTTATCTTTCACGGTCTCCCGCACACCGCGGCCAGTGATTCCGGTGTGATTAAGGCCGGTAGCGATGACGGGACCCGCTCTCTCTTCTCTGACCGCACTTACGTTAAATTCCTCTTGTTTACCGAGCGAACATGAATATGAAAGAGCTCTTTCGGGATTAATTATACGTAATTTTGCGCTTGTTCTCGTTAAAACTGTTGCGGCAGTGGGAGTGTTTTTTATTCTCGCTTTTTATTGCGATCGAACGATCGTACTTTTGAAGAAGCAACCTCGTAGAACTTTTTTTTTATCGCATTTAATATTAAAATATATAATAATATATATATATACTGTTAATCATAAAATACATTCGAGAGTCATAATTATGCTCGAATATTCTTTCTGCGTTGGATCTCTCTTTCGTAATTAATCTTTCGTAACTTTCAAACTCGAAAAATTTACATATAATATAGGAAAATGTAAAAACTTTGATTCACTTTGATCAACACAATTATAACAAAAAAAAATATACATGTAAAAGTTTTTAATTAGTGTAAGATCTTGATTTAAGATCTTCTAAGGGAATAGACACGTTTTGTAGTCCATGAATCCATTAATCCAGTAGTAGTTAGAATTAGAGACGAATGAGAGAAGATTATATTCGGTGAATTCTGTATCTTGCAGCACATAATAGCTGAGAGATACCACGATATATAATATGCGCGGAGGACGATTACGGACTCCGTGATTAACTGCGCGTTTCGCGTGAATTTAGACGCACCGGAGACGAGACTAGTCGGTGTCCCAACTGGCCAACTGGAAGAGGGCCGCGATCAGCTCGAAGTCCGGTGCCTCGCCGACGCTAATCCACCAGCTTCGATTCTCTGGAGGAAAAGGAAGGGTGAGGGAGTAACGGAAGTGGCCAGTATCGGAGAGACCCTCATGTTCTCCCCAATTTATCGAAATCACGCCGCCGTTTATCTCTGCGAGGCGTCCAACATCGAGGGCGAGAGCAGCCCGATCTCGGTCCAGGTGTCTGTGAACTGTACGTGCGCAGCTGTGTGTTATTTTTTCCAAAAAATCTTCACTTTAATACATGTCAAACTTTTCATTGTTATGTGAACAGTATCATATGACTATGCGGAGTCACGAGAAAGTGCTATTTTAAAAGAAAAGCATTTAGAATTTATTTTAATCTGAGAAAAAACTGGATTGCTTCATTCTTCGCAGATCCACCGACGATCAACGTGGTCGGACCGGAGCGATTGACCACTGCGTTACTCTACTCTGGCGCATCATTCGAATGTCACGCTGATGCCATGCCGCCGGCCGAGTACAGGTGAGCCGCGTTTACTTCGTCTTTTGATTTAAAAAGATTTAATCATTCGATATACGTTTTTTTTGTTGAAACTTCATAGCACATCCACTTCTCTCTGTTTGTCTCTTTCTTTTATTTTGGTTTTTTTCCAAATGTCATCAGTCTCTTTGCTTGATACAGTTTAAAACATGCGTTTCTACCGCGTTTGCGTGCAGATGGGCACAGATATTCACGGACGGTCGCATGCCGTTGGAATGCGGGACGGGACAGCGATTGATTCTGACGAATGTGACATACGAGCAACAGGGTCAATACATATGTCTCGCGTCCAACAAGATCAATGGCAACATCAGGGAAGTTAAAAGCGACCCTGTGTCTCTGCAAGTGGTCGGCGCTCCACGGGTAAGACGACGCGATGCGGAAAACGTTGAAAAAGTTTCGCTGCAAATCAGTTATCGAAGGAGGAGGGTCAGAGTGTAGGCGGACGTTGACGAATAGAGAGAGAGAATCCGCGAGTGCTTCACGCTCGCCGTCCAAGTCCCTGTCGTTCAAACTCCAACTTCGTTCGAATGTAATATCGGCAGAAAAATAGTGAAATGTATTTTCGTGACGAGGAAGAAACGTTCCTACCGCACATTAATCTCTTTCTGTCCCATTACCTCCTAACGAAACGATACGTCGAGAGACGTCTTATATCGCACTATTGCTACGAACTTGTCCGCGAATAACTTTTAAAGAGACGTTTAATAAAAAAAAAAAAAATACACATCTGTTACATTACATTAACCCAGTCTCTTGATTTTACAATACTTTCTCGTTTCGACTGTGTATAACGCGCGCTAAATATTATCAGTAATTATTTATGTCATATATATACGCGCGACAAAATACAACCAGGTACACACACGTGCGTTTGACTTCGAATATACTTTTGCCGGCGATATGCTTTGTAATTCC
>QVNV01024973.1:0-16207 GCA_014825455.1 Pseudomyrmex pallidus | reverse complement strand
AGCATGTACATACGCATCTTGTATCTTCATATCGAAATGATTTTATTTACTTATTCTCTGTCAAGTTTTCAGCAAGTCTCAAAAAATATATAAATATAAATATTATTATTTATAAACATATTTTAACAGTAAAATATTCTCTTAACTGTTAATAATTTTATCAATCATAATTAGTAAACTACAATTAATTGACATGCGAAACTACAATATTGTAATTCATGCGCAATTACTTTTCGCAATTATATTTTATGTAATTTGTTTGCTGCAATTAACGAGATGTAATCATAATTGCAATCGACAATTACGTTGCAATCATAATTGTTAATTATTAATTGAATTGCGATTTTGCGCGCGCGCCGATATACTACATAGCATAAAAGGCGAGCGGTAAGTGTGTCCGGTACGCCGCCGGCAGATGGCGACGGTCGAGCTTGGACGCCTGAGTCCGCATTCTGTCAGGCTTCGACAGTATGGCTTCGGCTGCCGGTACGTGTGGATTAGTAGTGCTCCATTGCATTGCACCGCGTTCTCGATCGCGGATGTGCGTGCTCCGTTTTATGAGAAAGAAGGACGAGGATTCGCGACAAGAAAACGTACGGGTCAACCATTATTAATCGGGCGGGTGAAATACGTGCGACGCGAAACAAGTGAGATTCGGAGGAGCAGTCATGCGGCGGAACGTCAAGATCGCGTTGCTACTGTCATGCGCGTGGATGTTCGCCTTTGTTTACTACTACCACACGTCCCGAGATACCAAGGTAAGGATATCATTCATTTCGTTCAGCTGTTTCATCCTCGGTAGCACGAGGCTTTTAAAGGAGCGATTCACAAACTTCAAATATAAAGCGGTGTGAACTTGCCGCGCTTGACGGGCATATTTCTCCCGTACACATACAGTTCACGTTCTATCTAGGGAGAAATGTCACTTTGGTATTTTGTTAAGATTGTTGTTTCTAAAATAACATTAGACGTTTTACGCGTTTTGTTTACAAATAGAAAATAGATTTGAAAACTTTTACATACGAGATCGCAAAATTTCAATCAGTTACGAAACAATGCGCGTTAAAATATTCTTTTTCTTGGTTGATTTGAATTGTTAGATGGCTCTAAAATCACGTGTTATACGTGTGTGTGTGTGTCAGAAAATTACTACTTTTCCATGTAAGTATATATTATTGAAGATATATTTTCAAAGAAAAAAGCGCTTCTAAATTCTTTTCGTCGGTATTATAATAACGCATTTTATATGTATTGCTATTTACATCTCAATAAAAAATCAGCGTTTCGTAAAAATAATTCCCTTTACGTATATTTTCTTATTTACATGAAAATAAGCGGTGCTTGATTATACTTTATATATATCCCAAGCGGTACACGTCGACCTCATGCTCGCATTACGGGATCAACTTCCGCGTTTCACGGAATAATAATCACACACGGAGTAACAGTTGGGAGGAAAAAAAAGATCGATTGTTTCTGACCTTCGGAGCGCAGAGCCTTTGTTGTGTGTTTTTTTTGTTTTTTATAAATTAGATTCACAAATTTTAATTCAATTTCTTTCCAAAAATTCAATCGCTCGGTCTATTATTAGCAATGTTATTTTTGTACACTATAATGATAGATTTAAACTACTTTGAGAAAAAGTAAACTATGTGTGTATGGAAAGGTTAACGATATTTTGCCCGAATATGAGCATCGTTACATAGAGCTGTTATTTAAATTTGCGGCTGAGTGGCGCGCGATGTGATCGAGTGGCTGTATTCACGTGTGTTACATCGATCTCGAGCGAACGAACCCCAAGGTAAATGTAACGTTAAACATAATAAATGCTTAATGTGACGTGAATAATGACAGAGGACACTGGCCTCTCTGTCGCGGCGGCATTCGTTCCAATTGGCTACTCTCGCGTGATCGCGTGCGACACGATCAATCGGTACACACGTACGTAAAACACGGACGCTCCATTTGACAAACTCGGGCTACCGCGATTTTCTGTTGCGGCTCGCAAGGGCTCATCGAGTTTCCGCACGCAGAAAGACTGATACAGTTTCACAGAAATTATCGATGAAATAAACCCGGTGCGGCCGAATTCTCTTCGGCACTAATTACGGAATATACCGTTTATAACTAGGTAATATTCTCGTGACCCGCTTTGATGCAATTATTATTATATAACACATATTTTCACATATTATAATATTGAATTAGCATTTGCTGTAGATATACAAGCATATGTGTACGCCGTGATTAGGATATTAAATAAAATTATTGTGTTAATAAATGTAAAATAATAAAATTTGCGTCGCAATGTGTCAGCTGAAACGTCATACGAATAATTATCGTGACGCGCATGTAATGAAATTTATACACGCTAATTTACACGCCATTCCCTCGTCCATAACTCGAAATTGCACGACGGTGACTGGGATTAGATTAGAATAGATTAAAGCTACAATCAAGTATGCGAAGTTATGCCTTAATTTGTGCTAGCGAGTTACGTAATTATGAGGAGTTGCTCCAAATTACTTAATCCTTAAGAGAACGCCGTCTCGTAGTTTTCACAAACTTACGGTCTTCTAATTTCAACAGGGTGTATGTATATACACGCTGGAATTACGTATACATGTCGCGTATCTCGTAATAAAAAAAAAAAAAAAACATTGAGGAAACTTGCAAAAATAAATTACTCTACGACAATTGATGTATAATAAAACACGAAACGGTTTAGTCAAATTAATTCGACGAGTAGTCAAGTTCCATTTACATTAATTTCATTGTAAGAAGCTACTTTGGAGCGCCAAGTGTGCGCCCATTAAAATTTGGCACACGTTATGGAAAGCACGTCTAATCCCGAACCGTGCGGTATTTTACTTGCACATTGGCCAAGACCGCGGTCGATCACCTCCGAGAATTAAGATCAATTTTGTTGGCCGCGATAGCAGCGAGGCCCGTTCACGACAAAATTGCATTAAACGTGCAGAATCATTTATCGTCTCGACACGATTATTGGAGTGTACGCGTGCGTTCGTCATTGCTTGAATGGATTCGAACATCTCGCGCGCGCGCATGTCTTTGATGCTGTTTCGAGCATTAAATGAACCAGTAGAAAACTAGACTCATTCGCCGTCATGTACGATATTTCGGATGCCACGTGCAGTTTACTGGGCCCGGGGCTTTCATAACTTTTCGACAGCAAAACTCTTTGACCAGCTGGAAAAGTTTAACTTCACCTTTTACCTTGGAATACCTCTTTCAAAAGTTGCGGACATACAACACGCGGTACGGTAATTTGAAAAAAAAAAAAAAAAAAAAAAAAAAAAAAAAAGAGAGATATAATTAGAGACAAAAAGAAAGTTGTTTTATTCGCGACACATGAAGACAGCTACGCGACGATCACACACGCAATACCGGTAGACGGCACAACGTACATACGACATTTGATAATTACAATTAACAGTTGCGCCAGTTATCGCGTTTCGCGATATGACGAGAATAGATGTACAAACTTTTATCCATTTTTTTTCAAGAAACAATAGATAGATTTATGTTCGACGTTAGACTTCCAATTTTAGACTTCAATTCGACCTCTCGTGAAAAATAACGCGGTCAAGTTCCGAGATAACTAATTGCGAACGATCAATTTGTCTTGGAAAAAAGTAAAAGAGGAAAAATGTATAACGCGGATAATATAAACAAATTTCGTTATTTATATTATATAATGTTTTTATAAGCGATAATATTTTTATAAGAGTAGTGTCTTGTCGCTTCTTAGGACTAGCGCTGGTTAAAAAGATCGCGCGAAAGATCGATCGAGGTGTTGTAACTCTCATTCGAATTCTCTGTTTGTCCTCGCTCTGTTTTCTTTTATCTCGAAGCATCTCATCTAACAATACAATCGCTCACTGAATAATATTATCTCGCAACTGCCGAGCGAGTTCAATTTTTCTTGCTGACGTCTCTTTGCTCTGTTCTTCCGGCTGCTGCGTCGCAATTGCGGCCATAAGAAAAGATATTCCTCGTGTAACAATGCTCGGCGCGCAAAAAGTTTCCAACTTCGGGAGATTTTAATAATCAAATTTGTTTTTACTTTTATACATATATATATATAGCGTTTTACGTTCGACAAATATCTGCGTCAGAATCACTTTCTTGAGGATTCGCGCCAAAATTAAACTTTGCGGCTTCGATTGCATTAATTGTGTCAATGTATAAAAAAAGATTAATGCGAATAGGCATTTACATACTTTTACTGCGTGCAGTTGAATAATAAGTTTTGCCGCAGTGAATAATGTTTTAATTAAAGTGAAAAGCAAATCGAGATGCATATTTAAATGGAAATTCCCGATATTGATGAACTTATTGACCTTTTTACAAAATGTTATCATTTCAGTTGCGTATATAAGTGCGATAGCACATGTATGTTATACCTATTACACACATGTTTACATATTAATCGCGCTGTGCAATTTAGCTGATGAGTTCAGATAAACGTCATTATTGAGAGTAATGTTGGGCTAAATAAAATCGTGCGACTTACTTCGCTCTGATATTGCGGCATAGTATAAGGACATTTGTGAGGAAAGGTCTTCTCGCCCAATGTAAATTATGCGCGATTTTATTGTCAACGTTACTTTACGTGCGGATTTACGCCCATCAAATCCCATTTCTGGAAATTTTTGCGGCACTTATCGCGAGTAAAATTCAGAAACAAAGCCGCTTCACGGTTGTCATCTTTTCTTTTTCTCTCTCCCTTTCTTTCTCGGGAAGATAATATTTTTTTAACCGTTACAGTCAAGTACTATTCGAGCTGAGGTTTTGGTGACTGACCTGACGACACTCGGTCCGCAATCGCCGGCGCGTCGCGGCGCTTAAACGCGAACGCACTAATGGGTCGGACTAATCGCGTTAACCTGCAGGAAACGATTCGGTCGTTAAGCGCGGTACTTGCAATCGAAATGCCCGTCGCCGCCGAGTGTTGCTTTCGCGTAGCAGACAGGGGTTGATTAAATCATCGTTGTTTGGAATGTCACGCGTAGTTGCTCGTATATGGCAAGCGTCGCACTCAAGTAAGATTGCCGAAACGCTTTTACCGCATATATGCCGATGGAACTCGTGTGCTTTATTTCGTGTACACGCAAAACGACGCAACGCGACGCGCGCACACTCCGAGCCAATTTGCCACACGACGGTAGTTTATTCTCTGAATGCACTTCGGGATTGAATTGATTATATATGTGCGGCGTACAAAAGCCGTTTTATTTCTTTGCACCGCGCGTAACTTTGGTGAATAGCGATAAAACGATTAAAACCGCTTCGATCTGATGCATATTTTTCGAGTTTTTCGGTTTCTCCTCGCTCGAAATAAGATTGAGGCACTAAAGAAAATAGCTTTCGGCAGAGATACAATACACTCGGGGAATACTTGCCTTATACATCTAAGGAACGACATAAAAGAAGGCGATCGAATCATCGTCGTGCCGCACTTCGACGAAACGCATTGCGGCACTTCGATAAAACGGCGCATTTTCGAATCAGTTTCTCACGAAAGTCATCGCACACGGTCCTTTCTTCTCTTTTCGATCTTGTAATATGCAAACAGCTCTTTTTACCGTAGTTTTGCGAAAAGACGGAATAATAAGAGTCCAGAACGATGTTATTTCTTCGCCGCAACGTATAATTTTATTATTATTGGTCGTGTATGAAAACTTCGGGTTTTCGAGAAAAAGCATTTTTATGTTAAATCAAAAGAAAACGAGATACATTTACATATACGCGAACAAAGCTAAGGTTGACAAACAAATCGCGTAGAGAACAATACTATTGTTTTTCTTTTCAAGCAGTAAGTTGAGAAGACGTATGTATATACCGCGCACGTTCTCACGATTTCCGTTGCATGCTAAATCCGCCATATTACATTACCGCTATCAGAAGACGGTAATTATTAGGATAATTATTGCCGTTATGCTGCTCGACGCGCGGTCTGTATATATATATGTATATTGCATTCTGATTTATTTTCATATGCAAAGGGATATGATAAGCTTCATTAAATTGAGATTATATCATCATTGTTTTGATGCAACGGAAAAGATTGTCGCACAAATTCTAGACTCAATCGTACAATATTCAAAATATTAATTTGAAGTTTATTAATTTGTTGATATTCTTTACGATAAGTTTTTTATAATTTTATTTTATCAAATAATGTTCTGAAAATTTACGTAATCGAATATGTGTCGAAATGCGTTAACTGTCAGATTTAAAACAGTAATAATTTCCAGGTACTTATATTTTATCGCGGCTAATCACACAAACGAGTTCGGTCGTATCGGTTTTATTACTGGTGTTTCCTACGGCTTAATTAAATGATGTATATATATATATACATATATATATACATATATACACATTTACACTATTTTATATTCATGACATGTGTGAGGCAGTAGTCCCGTACTCTTCTAGACGTACTATTTATCGTGTAATAAATTGATGTTCAATAATTGGCTTTCGATATGGCCAATATTGGAAATGTGCTGGCTATAATAGATACATGCTTTGTTACATTTCTTTAATCGAAAGCGATATATAGAAGGTTACATTTTATAATATTTCTCTCTAATATAAATAAATTTTTTACATAGCGAATTATTTGAGAGAACATCGATACATTCGAGTATCGACTTTACATGCCTCTTTAGTAGATCTATATTAAAAAACACTGGTCAGTTACTGGTCTGATTTCTAATAGTGTTTTAATAAGTAAATTTTATGTGATATTAAAAGTTTTTTTTTATAATGTAATTCCGGTATTTTATGCCACATAGGTCAAAAGAAATAAAAAAAGCAGAAATAATTCACACGTAAGCACTTTGTTACATGTTCTTATGCTATTTTAGTATTGCAGTGTGATTTCAGTTTTTTATTGTTAATATTAATGAATCTATCGTCAGTTTGATCAATTCAGCACGAGTAATGCAACCATTTATTACGGATAAAATTACTATATAGTTACTCTATATTAATATAATTAATACATTAATATATTGATTTCATTTACATTATATTAAATCATATTTAAATTAAATTACATTAACTTATAAGAGTACAATTGTTATTGTGAAGAAACCGTTGATTTTCAAAAAGTATGCGTGATGTCGTATGATGAAAATATGATATCGTAAACATCACGTACAAATATGGGAATTAGTGATTTACGAAGGCAAATTATATCGCGCGTTAAGTGTGCATACGCTCTTTATCGTAGTGAAAATAGCAGTTTGCGCGCGTTCTCTTAAAACACAAAAGCGCGGCGATTATCAACGGTTGCTTTCAGCAGAGTGTGTCTGTCTTATTTATGGGACAAAAACGCGTGTGTCTCGCGCGTAACTCGCAAACACATGTAGCGAACGGCACTCGTTACTTTACATATACACACACACACACATTGTACCGAAATACCGAGGGAGGTTGCAATGAGCGAAACGTGCCAGCCAAATGCAACGTCACTCGTACATAGAAGAGCGCGATACAACGCCCGACGCAAATATCGACGTAATACTGAGGGTGATATCTGTCACTCGAAAAATCGACCGACACTGTAAATATACAATATGTATATTATCGGACGGAAAATTTCAAGAGGATCAAGATAAATTTCTCGACAATTGTTCTGACATTCTGTCAAAATAAGTCACTATATTGCTGATAAGTTTTTTCGACAAAAAAACATATAAAAGGATCAAAAATTGTTTCTTTCTTCGGTAATAGAAAACTCTGTTAAACGAGTAAAATCCCACGATGCATATAAATTCGCGCGATGTAGTCGGCAACGAGCAATTCGGATCGCACACTCGTTCGATCAGCTATGAGAGAGAGACTCGTCATTCGGGTTGCCGGTGGGTATCTGTGTAAAATCCGCATCCGAACACGCGGTTGTTCGGTCGATGATAATTGTCGATCTGTAGTAGTACGTATACTCTCTTGCTTCCTTTACACACGTCGAGATTCACGCGATTGTGTGCGCGCGTGACAATTGCGTGCGGTGTGCACGCGGGTGTCTGTAAAATAGGGGCGATTCGTTTCCGAGGACCGGTTTGAAATGGGCATCATTCCGGCGACCTGATTCGCACACGCCGGCCAACATCGGCTTGCACGTGTGTCTTACGACACGCACGTGTATACATATGTATCCTCGTGCGCATTCCGCCGCGATATCGGACATACCAGATATTCCGGTGGAATGACGTCTATGGCCGCGTCGTCAAAAGTGAAAAATAAAATTCGCGAACCGTGACAAATCGTAGTATCGCGAAAATTTCAGGATTTTCTGGGAATTTTTAACCAAAAAAAAAAAAAAAAAAAAAAAGACTAGTGGCATACAAAAGAGGGTTTATATCATCGCAAAAAAAAAAAAGAAGAAAACTATATTTCTCTTAGTACGTTTTTGATGAATTTCCAAGGACGTAACGCATTCGCTAAATAACTAGATTCTCGCAGCATTTATCATAAATAGATCAGCGTTCAGCATGAATAAGCGTATAACACGATGTGATTAATTACTTGTTCGTGTACGCCGATTCTGCTCGTATATCAATTTGTATTTGGCAAATCTTCCTCGCCCTACTGTTCGTATATTATTTAGTCAATGGCGAAACGATGACGCCTGGGTATAAATTTGCTTTAGCGTTTAGTGGCCACTCGATTGATCCGTCACGATCGTGTTGGTGATGGATAACAAGGCTGCCGTTGATGTAGCCGGTGCGCTCGACAATACTTTAATGAACGGGTTCGTTATTTAATAGAGTTATTGACCTACCGTGTTATTAGAAACCGACTCCGTCAGTCCGCTGGGGCATTAACTCCAGTCGTTCATACTAAAGTAAAATCGCTGAAGATAAAATGTCGAGAATATTAGTATCGGAAAGGATTGTTTGAAGATTTCGAAATTACATCGACGCGCTTTAACGCGCGTTGTAATGCAATCTTAAATTATGTATTTAAGCGCTCGTTAATTTCTCGCAACGGAGTATTGTTATAGATTTTTACAAATGACGATTTCAAAAATATAATACAAATTTCTCGTATGTACTTTTCTTTCTCTCTGCGGTAATCGCAATCTAAATTCCCTGCGAATGCGCAACCGCGGCGCGGGATTAGCATTTCATCGTCGAATTTCGAATCGAGTCTCTGCTTTTCCGGTCGGCTTGTCATCTCCTCTCTTGAATTCCCGGCCGACTATCTCTCGCTCTTGGTGCGTCTCCCCCGCACAGGCAATCTCCTTCCTCCCTCATCGCGTTAACGTACCATCGCCCGAGGTTAATCCCAGACGTTCTCTCGCGCGGTTCTCTGCGGTCCGCGCAAATATTTAGTTAATGTCTATAACCGGCATGCAAGGAGAGAGATCCTACAGCTTTTGCGCGCCGGTCCGGTCGTCGGTAACAAGGCGAGTCCTTGAAGCGCCGCAAATTTGCATATGTATGCATCGGCCCAAGCGTTGTTCAGCTCAAATTCGCCCATCCTCGCGATCGAATTGTGCAAGCTTCACTCGTACCGGCCGAATAAAAGCGATGGCGAATGTATATGCGCGTGCGTAACACGTGTTTGTTCATACGCGAATTTTTTTTCTCGAGAGAGCAAACGCGGAGTAGTTAAGTAACCGGAAATTGTACAAATTATCATAATATGCAAAGCCTCGGATGTTGAAGTTCCGAGATTTTTGTATACATACGGCAGCATAAGTTATGTTCAAAGGAATTCGCGTAAGACTTACAAGATATATTTTCACTATTTTTTTAGGTCTTTAAAAAAATATCTCAAACAAATTACACTCGACAGTAATTGCGTGTACATTGAAGTTTAATTTGCATTTGTAAAATCCCGTTGAAATGATCTTCTTTTTTTATTTCGATAGCTTCCGGTATCATAACGGCGTTTTTACTACGTTATGCTTGTGCATTTCGAGACATGTAGTTTAACTGACGTATTTAATTAAAAAAAACCTCACATGCATATTTTGACATATGAATGTTCATGACTGAATGTTCATGCATTCGTGTTCGCACTCCGTGTGCTCGGCAACGTACATACATTCGGGTTGAAATTGCGCGTCTGTTCGTCAGAGATCGGCACCGTTGCGGAACTGAGTTTGCGGCTGGAACGTAGGTATATTGCGCGCGACACGAGAGTTAGACGGAGGATTGCCCTGAGGTTCATTAAAGCGGCCGATTCGATACCCAAAGCGCCTATGCCGCACAAGGTCGGTCCATAAATCCAGCTTTGTCAGCAACTAGAAATCGTTAATTTCCGGGATGTCACTCCGCGAGCTTCATGCGTTTCAGCGCCATCATATCCTTTTCCGTCTCGGGTGCGTCAGCCTATAAAATAAGCTATATCGAGATAAACCATCAGAATATGCGGCCTCGTATTAAACGCCGTACTAAATTATCTTCCGAAACATTCGCCAAGCGCGTATCGCTATCGCGGATAATGCTCGTGACACTGTATAATATTGGCTTTATAATGTTCATTATGGACTAAATATCTCTTTTTGTTAGTGACACGAGAATAGACGAGAGTGTGTATTATATAAAAAAAAATTCAGTATATATGTAATAAAATGTACACTTTTATGTATGAATTTTATAGATTTCTCTCTCTTTCTCTCTCATCAGTTTTACGCCGTTAAAGTCTTTCTGTGAATTTTCACGGTCATTCAAACAACAATGGAAGCTACTAGATACTTCGGCTATTTTTTTAAGATAACGAAATTTATGCGAACAGTTGCTCTTTCGGAATTTTTTGTCATTCGTTGAATCGCTTTTACCCTCTTGTTTGTACTACTGGTTCGCGAATACTGTATTGTTCGGCCTTTGGAATAGCGGTATATATTGAAGTCGACCTACTATCGAATCGATTTATATACTCTTCAACACTCTCTCTGTAAATGACATTACGGAAATGAAGGTAAAGAAGACGATCGAAGTGTCTGGTGGCGTCTTGCTCTCTAACCTTTTACTTCGACAAATAAAAACACCACGAACGAATTAAAGCGCGAAGGAAAACGTTGCAAAATTTATTTGCTCTTCTCATTGAACAACTAAGAAATGTTGGCAATCTTTAAGACAAAAGTATTTTGTCGTCTTAGGAAGCGCAAACAGTTTACGTGGGGTACTTTTTATCGCACCATTTTACGCTTGAATATTTCTTTGATATAAACTTGATTGAATAAACAGTCAGTTTTATCGTTCGCAGTTATACGATAGGTCTCTTACTTTATATTTTTCGTAATATATATAAAGTATCTAAAAACAGTAGCCGATGAACCGTAGCCAGTAGCTGCTATCGAACGATCCAATGAATATTTTCTGCCTCGATGTGTTTGTGTGCGCGCGCGCGCGCGTTTTGTGGGACCAGTGCCAATTATTACTTTTATACGTCTTGTCACAGTAGAAAACAGTTACGTTGAAATTGGGTCGACAATTTATTTGATTCGTAGTTAGGTCGCATTTCCCGGAACCATTTAAAAGTTTCTTAATCAAACATTAGAAAAGTAGTCTAGTTAAAAAATAATAATAAAACCGGTTTACCGGGATTGAAATTAATTGACGAAACTTTCATTAAATCGAATTTTTTGTATTATTTGCAAAAAAAATTTTTATTTCTGAAAAAAAAAAAAGAAAATAATCTAATAAGTGATAAGCGTACGTAGCTTTTTGTATGGCGATCGCTAACCGCGATTTACTTTCTCAAGATTTATAGATTCTTTTCGGATATAAATCAGCAGATCAGATCGCACGAAGAGAGAATCGCGAGATAACGGCTGATTTTCAGGCGAAAGAAATCCTCGTTCTCGGGATGAACGTGCCGAGGGCTTTATTAGGTCGCCAGACAAAGGGGTTGAAGCTGCTTTGGTATTCTTCGCGGAGCTAAGAGAAATCTGGACTAATTAAAGCAAAACGTGCGCGCCGACGTACGGTTTAATTGTACTTTTTTCTTCTTTTCCGCCAGCTGCCGCATACCTATCTGTACGGCGCAAAGTCGGCCGTATTAATAGCGCAGATTCTTCTGAGAATACATATGAGTCGGGGCAGGACTTTGTTAATTCGCTGCATTCTGACGTTTTCGTCCTGATGGCACAGCCATCGTGTCGTCGCAAAGTCTCGCAATAAAGCGCCATTCGCGTCTGATGAACACACAACTTCTAATCTGATACTACTTCTTCTTCTACACGTCGCCTTGAACTAGTTCGCGAGTCGGCAAATAGATGCTGTAAATTCAACACTTTTTCGTTGTAAGAAACTTTATTAATTCCACACTCATGATTGCAATACGAACTTGTTTTCAAGTTCAAGTTTTGAAAAAAAAAAAATGCTACTGCAACACGCTCTGCGTAATATGTTCATCTTTTCCTCTCTCTCTCTCTCTCTCTCTCTCTCTCTCTCTCTCTCGAGCAAAAGAATTTGAACCTTCGTTAAGTACCTCGTTTGCTTTGTGAATCGTGTTTTGCTACTCTTGAGAATTCAGTGTTGTCGCACGAGTTGTAGTCGAGGCAAATACATTTTTTTTCGATTCTTCCGTACTCCACCGAGAGGTACTCACACTAAACTGTCTCTCTTTTCGCATAACTAAACTATTTTACACGGCGCAAACGCCCTTTTCTCCCGGCACAGTTCTCCATTTATAACACGACACATGTTCTTAAAGGAGCTTTTCTCGCGTTTGCGCAACGTGCTGTAGTTAGAAATAAGCGAGTTACGTGCGAGAAAAAACTGCACGAGCGATGAGAGCTTTAACTTCATTGCAAAAAAACTTTACTACTTAAAATATTAAGTGCATACTAGAACTAGTTGTAGTTCTTCTTTAATAATATATGTATATATATTCTTTTAATCCCGGGTTGTTTAATATGTAAATTTTTCTAAATTTATTATAATATTTACCACAAATTTATTGTAATATTTATTTTTTAATATTTGCTATGCATTTATCTGATTAAGCGAGTTATTTACTTTGGGAAAATTTTTATGTTCATAAAATATATTTATAAGGTACATATTACATTACTGTTCTTTCAAACGTGAATTTAAAGCCGAATCGTTGTAATTGCTACTTAAAAATAAAATTCTCTATATATAAGGACTATGATCAGTACTCGCGCGGAAGAGCAAATACTATTTGAAACTTCTCTCTCTTTCTCTCTCTGTCTCTCAGCTTTTACTATGTATCCTTTTACCGTTAAAGCACCTTTTCCAACAATATTACGTTAATCGGCTTAAAACCGGCCGCATCGTTTCAATATGGAGTCTCATAATTAAATAGGAAACATAACGAATAATCTTGCTACAAGACGGCGGGAGGAGGGATAGGTAATGAGAACCAGCAGAAATTAAATTATGCGCCAAGTTTGTAAGTGCAGTCATATGTTAATATTTTCTTAAAGAAGAATAAAGTTAAAAGTGTAATATCCTTTCCCTCCACTTTCATTTATTCTCTTTAATCTTGCTGGTATAAAATATAGTTGGTTACTTTACGATACTTTGTTTAAAAGAATTCAGGTTTTATTTTAATTGCTAATATAAATTGACGGAACATTTATTTTATCTTGAATTTACAAGAATAGTAATCAGCTCTCTTTCTTTGAGAATTTGAATCGTGACGCAAAATGTATCTCTACATGTATGTGCGCCGACGTGGTTGAGTTACCGGACCGGCTTCGACGGTCCCTGATCATTCGACGGCGAACAATTACACGGACATGTGGTACAGCACGTCGCGCACGTTCCGCGCGACAATAGCTTCATAATGCTCTTAATACCTCCCATAATTCCGGGCATGATGTCCGCGGGTGTACATTTCGTAGAGTAGCATTGCGAAGCAATGTTTCAGTGTAATTGGTCCGGCGGCCACGCGAATGAGATTTGCCTTACGATGTTTTCTCTTTTTCCAGTGGGATGCATCCCGGTCGGCGATTATATTATAGCGTTCGCGCACACACGCGTAAACATACGGCGTAATGAGCCGGTTGCATTCGCAGACACGAACGAAAGAGTTAACCGCCTACGCATCGTCGTTTTTCTTCTTTTGTGTGACACGGCTCTCTTCGCGAACGCGAATTTGCTACGTGATTTACGTGCGCCAAATCGCAGTAGTTGACCGCGCGCGCGATTTACTTTATTGTTCCAAACGCGATGAAAAATAGAGAAAATAAAATGTATAAGCTGTAAAATACGATAATGCATTCTATAATAATGTTTGAGAAACGCTGGCGTAAAATATCAGAGGTTGAATATATTTTGCAGTTTTTTTAAAATTTATTCATAACTGCGAAAATTAAAACTCCATTATATTGTAGTGAAACAAATAAACAAGAGTTTTGTCACGATTATACCGGTTTTGCTGGAATTAAATTTGCATTCTCGAAATTGCGAAGATTATAGTGATCATGACTTTTGTCCGCAGTTTTCTTTTTTTTTTTTTTACAGAATGATATTGTACGCAATGTTTCACGAATTTGCTGTGTTTTTATCAAGAGATGTTTTTATAATACGCTAGGATTTTTATGACACATGTGTGTATGCGTATATATGTATATCCGTACATTTTGAAAGAAAGAAAACTCGAGTTTTTAGCACGTCGATTTTATACCGCGAAAAATATTTTTGTCACTCTTGTCACGCGAGCGCATATCCGGTGCGCTGTCCTGTCACTATACAGATATAGTCGTGATCCGAATAAATAAAAGAAGCTTTACGGTATTATTTATATTCGATAATTTTCATTTATTTAGGTTTTTGTAACGTGATATGCAAGATATTCGAAACGACAGTCACATATTGTCACAGAAAAAAAAGGAAATTATCTAAGAGAAGAAATCTGTTAATTTGTAATATTGCTTTTCTTGTCAAAAGATCTACGTGGCTGCGCTATATCGTGTTCTTGCGAATTCTTTGCCACGAGTTTTCTGTTGCGTTGCACGCGCACGTGTTTTTAGAATGCAGTAAGAGAGACTGATGTTAGCGAAGTTGAGACCGGGAAATGTTTCAAGAGAAAACGAAAAAGATAAAGCGTTAAATAAAGCTCCAAGTGATTGAGGAGATAGATTGCGTCTTGCGCGTGTGTGTATATGGATGGTATATATATATATGTGCAACTATCTCGTCTGGAAACGCGCTCTGAATTACTGCATTGCGCATAGTATTTATCCGCATGTTAATTTTATTTCGTTTCGAAGATAATCTTCTTCTCGCGCGTTAATCACAATTGGGTATTATCTTGTTTGACGCAAAAAAAAAAAAGAATTTAAAATTTTATGAACCGTTTCCGAGTGAGAATCCTTGCTGAAAAAAATCGAACGGTTTCGGGTGTTTCCGGTCTGGAGAGATCACGAGATAAAACGGCGCAGAGAGACGGCACGTTCTCTGTGTGCGCGGATTCTCGTTTATTATTTCTAACGCACTGCGCTTTTCGCAATGCTTGTGCATAGAAGTGAAAAAAAGTCGTCAAAAAGCTGATGATGTCGAGGGTAGTAGGGTTTTGATATACGGCGCACTTCACGTCCCGAGAGCGGCGAGGTAAATTCAGACATGATATATTTTTAGAAATAAAGCAGAAAAAATATAAAAAGAATTTTTAAGCAAAACAATCTCTGGCAACAATATCGCAGAAGTGCTTGATCTTTCCTCGTATTTTTCTGTTCTAGGTGAGTCACGAGAACGCTTGTGGAAAACTTATCCCGTAGACGCGCGATGTGAAATATCGCTCGTTCTCCTCCGTTCCTTCCTACGATCTTAGCCTAGTGTATAATGTGAGTAATATATTGTTATAGTAATTACACATACCTAACGGTATCATCAAATGAGATTATCGCGTAAAAATGCTCATCTGAATTTTTCGACCAAAATCCCGGGTATCGTTATTGCCATCGAAAGGAATTCTGCAAAATTCCGTGACGGAAACCGCGTCGTTCTACTCCCGCGTAGTTTCCTTGCCCAAGAAATTCCTTTCGGACAATAAACCGTAGATCATGACAAATAGCCGAGACGCTCGGGGGCGGTGCTTGGGTAGCGACATCAAGCGGGGTTAATTTTTAACCCTCCTCGTAACCAAGAGATTTATCGCGCCAGTCTTTGTTAAGCCGGCGCTTTATATATATATGTGTGTATATATATATATATATATATATATATATATATATATATATATATAT
>QVNV01024949.1:0-18158 GCA_014825455.1 Pseudomyrmex pallidus | reverse complement strand
AATTAAATGTTTTCTCTCAAGAGAGAGAGAGAGAGAGAGAGAGAGAGAGAGAGAGAGAGAGAAAGAAAGAATACATATATTTAAAAATTAATATATTTAAAAATTAAATAACTGTTTTTTTAATGAAACAATGTTTTTAAAATAAAATATAATATTTTTTGTCTTTGGAAAAAATCAGAAACAATGTATGAAGCAGTGTCAATGGCAGCTGAATCATCGCACTTTATTCGAGATCCGTTCGAGTCGCGCAGTTTCTCATTTTGGATCGAGATTTCTGATTCGATTCTAATAATTTTCTTCGCGAGACATAAACTACAAATGCTTAATTTTCTTCTCGCTGGCAAGAAACGGTCTAGAATAAGCTTTTCAAAGATAGAGCGTATCAACATCGGATGGGAGTAATCATTCTCAATGGAATTTTTATGTAAGGGAGAATAACCAAAGTCCATCTTTCCTAAAAAAAAAAAACAAAAAAAAACAAAATGCCTGATTTATTTCTCCTGTTCAGCGTCACGACTTGAAGTTGAAATGATTGAAGCTGGAATCTTGAATAAGATGATACATCGTTCATGATAAGCTCATTCTAGTCTTGAGTCAACTCGAGAGTTCGAGCGCCGAATGGCGAAAATAATTAACAGGAACTGTCTGTAAAATAGCATCTCTCTGATTTTGGTCATTCTCTCTGCTAAACAATTTCGGAGGCAATGTGACTCAAGTGATTACAAACGTCTCTATCGGTTAATAGAAAGTTAGATTCGAAAAACATTGTTACTGGTTTAAAAACAAAAAAAAAAGTCAATCCTCTTGTTGTTTACAAATACATTCGCGCGCGTGCGAATCCCATGTGATAGAATCTTGAAGATTCTAAAGCGACGTATGTGATAAACGAAACATGCAGATTGTTTCACAAGCGAGCGGTTACTTGCAGTCATCTCTGTCTCTGAAGTTCGTGTACATTAATTATTATTGTCGTTGAAACGAATCGAATTCGATGTTTGTATTGTACGTTAGCTACATCTCCTCGACTTTTCTTAATATACTTGGCGTCGCGCATCTATAAAACACAGAATGGTTTTTACGCTTTACTGGTTGACCTATATGTGTGTGTGTGTATGTGAAAAAAAAAAAAAAAAAAAAAAAAAAAAAACGTGATGTAAATTTTAATAGAACCAGTGAGCTTTGTATAGCGTGCTATTATAGTATAAAACACGATGAAATGGGGAATCAGAGATTGAATCGGATTCAACCTAAAAACTCGCACACGTGAAAAAGGCGAGATACAAAACTGATAATCAGTAATAATAGTTTAAAATAACGAGAGCAAACGAGAATTGCCAGAGCAAATCTAACGAACGAGTGTGTTCTAAAACAAAATCCGATTCACTCTTTCCGCGCACCCGTTCACATCTCGTCATTATTATATCACAGAGTCAATCAAATCTTTATTAGAACATCGAAAAGAAAAAGGATATTTCTCGTTAAAAATGCGATAGAAGTAAAAAAAAAAAAAAAACAAAAAAGCTCCGTTTCTCTGACCTAAAAACGTTGCCTACAAAGACTGCTTGGACATGTGGCCTAAATACAATTTATCTTTATTAGAAAAACAAAACCGCAAATACAATACCGTTGAGCAAAGAATTTCTAACTCTATGTAAGAACAATAAAAGTATACGCTTCTGGACCGCTCAAACGACGAGAGTATCCATGAATCTATAAATGTGTTCATCGAAGGCAATGTTTTAAGGTAGAGTATTCTTATAAATCGAAGACACATGAATTACTTCCTTCCTGATTCAAAGACCTCTGAAGTTTATTGCTTGCGCGCGATACAAGTATATATTATATATATGATGCGAGTCAGTGTCAAGTTGATCCAATTTAAAAAAAAAACAAAAAACAAAAAAAAATAAACGAAGGAAGCGAACGATCGACGATTTTGTATCAATCAAATATTCTTGTTGTTTATAGAAGAAGCTTTTTCGGTTTTCGACATCAGAAATATACTCAATGGAGAAAACGCAGAGACGTCAAGGTTGTCGATCGAGATCGCGACTCGATCCTCAATTCGTTCCCCCTTCATGTTCGACGAAAGTATAAGAAAAAAACCATGTGTTCTTATATTTAAAATACCTACTACCACCTACCTACATACCGATACCGATCTACCTATTGCGCGAACTCTTTTGTAACTTCTGCGAGATATAAAAGTAAGAGAGAGAAAACCTTTTTTCCTTTTTTATTATACATAAATTCGCGCACGGCATTCGATCCCAGCGCGACTCTACGATTCCTCCTTTCGTATCACTTTCATTCAGGGTACAAATGCCGCGAGAGCGTCCACTTTCGACGTTAAATTGTAAATAAGTTCGAGTAAGTCCTACGCGTACACATTAAAAAAACAAAAATCATTTATCCAAGAGCGCGATGAGGAAAAAATCCATTTCTGTACATATACATACTTATATAGGCAAAATAAAATGGCGTTCATGATAAATGTGCGGTGTGTGTTTTGATTTTTGCGTAAATTATCGATCAATGAACAATTCTGTTTTTAATTTTAAATATTTTTTGGAACAAAGAACAAGGCGTGCGTTCCTATATTTACAATCGGGTAAACTGAAAATCTATAGCACGTGGCGTAAACGCCGTAAACTATAGATTTTTGGTATCGGCAATGAATATCGGAACGCAGCAGTAGACACCACCGCTATCATGACGCGCATGCGTGCAACACTTCCGTCAATACGACAGATTTATAGTTTTCGATCTCTCAAATTTTTTTCGTATATCTCGCTTAAAAATATTTTATGCGAGGTTTTTTTACTTCGCGATTTGAGTCCATTCACTTGAGAGACTTATCGTTTAAATTCAATTAAAACATTTGAGAGTCAGTTTTTCGCGGACGACCTATAACTGTGTGTTAATCCGGTACTGAAGTTGTTACGCTTTTAAAAGGATTTGCGATATCTACGTCACCCACCTTGAGTTGCGATGATGTCAGACGTGTGGAAGATTACGTAAACAATTCCGTACACCTTGTGTAACGAACGATGAGGAAATCAACTCGGAAATCTTTTGTTTTAGCGTTATTATCAATCGGGTCTTACATAAGAAAAAATACGTCGATCGTTAAAACATTTTTAAGTTGTTGAAGGTTAGACATGTACACGCGAACGTGCAGAGGATTACTTTTCTCGAAATTCATAAAGTTCGGAAATTCGATTTTTGCGAAAATAGATAAGATTTTCGCATAGTTCGGGGAGCGGAATCGCGCGTGCACAGTATTGCGCGCGAATACAAATCCGCTCAAGAACACTGCGTGCAACAACGAGCCGTAAATACGAGTGATTACTCAGAACGCGACTTACGCGACGAAGACGTCGCTGGTGCAGCGTCTGAATGAAAAATGGCCGCAAACGTAAGAACAGGTGAGTGGCAACGTAAGGATTCGTTGGAATTTGTCGCGATTTTCGTGTGTGATTTCGTGCGGAGGTGATCAGATGTGTTTTTGCTGCGAGGCGAGAGTGACGTTCCGTGCTGCGATGTGCGCGCACTCGTTCGCTCTCAGTTTTCCCGATAACGCTTCTGTCATATTGCTCCTCTTTCGCGATTCGTCGAATTTTTCTGCGGATTATCAACGGACGAGATAAAATACGATCCTCTCCGTTATCGTCGTGATATCCCACAACGGGTGGGCGTTATATCGCGCAGCGACGTCGGTCGATGTGACGCGAATCGACGCCGTTTATAACAGACGACACATTCAGTCCTCGCGTCTCAGTCGCAGCGTGCAATTTGTTTTGGAGAATTTTTCACAGTTATCTCTGACGTCGTACGTTGTGTGCGTGCGTGCGTGTGTGGTGTATGTGTGTTTGCGCGCGCGTGAGAATACGTGTGTACCAGCGTGTACGAGGAACGATCATCACATATATATACGTCGAGTTGTTGCGGCCTGCGTTGATTGATTTTGTTGTCTGTCACATTGTTCTCAGAAATGCGAGTACCAACGCGCACGGCACCTCGTCCACCTGGCCAAAATGCAACGCGAAGAGATCCGGTTTGGGGCAGCAGGTGCGTGTTCCTTTATCTCTTTATCTGTAATTATGCAAGTTTTCAACTAATCTTGTTCTTCTTTTTGGAATTACAATGTCTTTGTACGCTTCCAGTAATGACATATTCGGAGGTGCCCTGACCTCGCAATCTATGCAAAAGAAAAAGCCACCTCCTCGGCCACCACCTCCAAAATTTAATTATAATCATGTACATCATCAGAAGGATCAGAAGCCAAGAAAGCCAGTAAGAATTTTTGAAGTTAACTTATATGACTGTATTTGTTTTCTTATTGTGCAGAATATTGCTGTCACAAAGACATGTGTCTGAGAAAGATACTTTATTTTTTATATTAAACAAATACGTCTTAGAAAAAAATAATAGAACAATCTTAAAAATAAAAGATACATCTTTTGTGCATGCAAGCAGTATTTTTTAAGCAAAAGCAAAGCTTAATATATTTGAAATACATTATATTTGTACTATTATATGTGTTAAAGTAGCACAAGTTAGTTTAATTATTTTCTTATTTCAATAAATGTATAATTTTTTAATGATGTGAGAAGGCCAATTGTATAATTTTTGTACAGGCCAGGCCAACAGAGCTACTGACCAATTTCTTTGGACGAAAAAAGCAAGAGAACGTTCTTCCATCACGTTCTACCAGCCAGTTAGCAAATCCAATATCGCAATCCACAAACTCTATTGCGACTGTATCTCTGATAGATCTTAGTCCACCTGGGTCTCCAACATTTACAACTCGTTCTAGCAGCGATGGTGTAAGCGTAGATAGTTTCGGCAGTGACGGTAACTCCAATCCATCTGCGTTCACGAGTAGCGGGAACACATCTCAAACAGAAAGTGCCTTCGAAGATGATTTTGACTTTTTTGGCATGTCAGCCAAAAAAATAGTGCAAAACGATCCGTGGCAAACCAAGACAACGGTACAGGATCCATTTGGTCCTCTGGAAGACACGTGTTCAAATGTGTCTCAGAGCACTGGTGGATCATGTTTCTTTTCTCTCAACTCCAGTAATCGTGAAGCGAATCAAGTGCCTTCCAATTTGATTACAACCAAATCTCTCGTCACGTCAATGCCCACGATAATTCGAGCGAGACCTCCCAAGCCTCCAGCACCAAAGTTATCTGTAAAAAAGCTCGAACCTATAGCTAAGCAAGCATGCAATGACTTTGAAATCTCGAATAGCAATAGTAAAACAAGTAAATCATTAACGTTGGATTTCTCCAACGCATGGTCCAATGACTACGAAGAAAGTGATAGTCCGTCGCCACCTATGCCGACGATTCCTCCACCAGCACCGCCCGCAGATTATTTGGCGGAACTTAACAGCGATCTGGAGGTGAGTAAATAGAAACTACTAAAAGTCATGTAGCGTAAAAAAATAATTATACGTGTTGTATTAACGATATGTAAAAACACACAGGTGAATAAAATAAATTTACAGAGAGATCTAGATAAACCTCATGGTATTGCGTTATACGATTTTCCGGCAACACATTCGGATGATTTAACTCTGAAGGAAGGCGATGTTGTGGAATTGATAAGGAAAGTAAACGACGACTGGTTAGAGGGAAGAGTAGGAAATCGTCAAGGAATATTTCCGCTTAGTTTCATCGATATTAAAGTACCTTTGCCGGGTTTACCGGACAATATAGTTACAGCGCTATATGCTTTTCCAGGAGAGACCAATGAGGATTTGTCGTTTGAAGTAAGTTTACAAAGTAAATTAAATGAATCTAGTGTACGTGTGTGTGTCTAATGTTTATAATATTTTACAGGAAGGTGCAAAAATCACAGTTATATCGAGGATATCAAGAGATTGGTTGTACGGTGAGTACAACGGTAGAAAAGGGCAATTCCCGGCAAATTATGTTAACAGACTTCCGCGTAATGTCTAATAATAAACATATTCTTTTCGCGAATATTTTATATGAACCATTTAACAGTTCTCTATATTTCATAAGCCTTCATTATTGCAAACATTATTTAGGATTAATTACGTCTTTATTGTGTGATTCAAACTAAGAATTAAAAATGAAAATCTAAAAAGTATAAAAATTTCTTATGATAAAAATTTGGTCATGTACAAATTGCAACTGAAGAAAGATATGCCAATTTTAGAAAATTTTATCAACGCAAAAGACTGAATTATATACGATTTTTTATCGTCGTGTTCCAATAAAAATAATCTTTGGATGTTGCGATATTATCTCTAGAATTAGGTGATAACATCTTCTGCGATATATTGGGGTGATATCTACAATCTACATTTAGCTTACACGTTTTAAAATTTTTGCACCCCCCTTCTCCCTTGTACTGTTTGCAATATTTTTTTTTAAAAAAACATACTCTATTAAAAAGAGGGCAAAACATATATATATGTATAAATTTTCTTTCTTTTTGTTAGCTTAAAACTTTATACTTTGCATAGATAAGAGATTACTTTTTACTAATCATCTTTTGCATATGCTTTAGTTTTTTAATTCTCTTCGAAGAAAGGAAAAAGAAGATTTTTTTTTTTTTTTTTTTTTTTTTTTTTTTTTTTTTTTTTTTTTTTTTTTTTTTTTTATCAGTTTATTAGGTGATGTAAGTTATATGTAATATACATGTATTTCATTTGTGTGAAGTTATATTTAATTACTTATAGTTGTGTGTAAATATCGTAAATCTATGTTTTACAAATTTTATTTATGAAGATAAAAATACTCTTTGCAAGTGTATTTAAAATTATATTTTCTTATATGCAAAGAAATAATTGATTATGAAGTGGAACTGCTCGTTACTTCAAAATCATCATCAAGTGAATTATCAAGAAATAATTTATGTAAAACTTAAAACAAATTGCAGTAACTCTATATCATATCTATGATATAGAGTTGATTTACATATCTACAATTTATTTAAGTTAATTATTTGCTAACATTGGATTTTACAAATGATTACTTGTCACATTTATAAGGTTTAACATTTACGCAAATTTCAAAAAAAATCAAAACATAAAATATAAACTTTTGTTAGCTCGTCGATTTGAAATTAAAATAGACTGTAATCTCGAAAAGGTCGATCATTTTGTAACTCTTCGTTTATATATCTTTATTAGTATTTTGATAAATCAAACTTGATAGTACATCTTTTCTATTTATGCACTATATAAAATAAATTAATGCATATGTAAAGTAAGTGTTCTATTTGAAAATAAATTTTAACTTAAGAACAGTTGTCTCATATACACATAACATGATGTATTATGTAATATATATATATATATATGTATATTTTGTCTAATTTAGAATTATTTCAGTAGAAGAGTTACCAGCATAATGATGGTACATAATACTTGTGAATGTGCATAATATGAAGGGAAGAAGAGAAGTAAAACGAAAATATAAATAGTTCTTTATTTAATCTATGTTTACGAGGATTATAAGTAGTGTTGTATATGTGTACATTTAATTACAGCTACATGTGCGAGTTATGCGTAACCATGCTTGATAAAATTAATTTAATATGCATGTGTATGTTCAAATATATTTGAACGTTTCAACATGCATAAATTTTCCCAGTCACTAGATAACAAAAATGAAAATTTTATAGATTACCTATCGTATTTTACCCTATTTTAAGTTATTTTGTATTAATGTTGAATGTGTATGGTTTTATATATATATATATATATACACACACACGTATATACATTGTATATTGTATATATAACGTACACACATACATATATGTTTACTTTTATAAAATAGTTCACCCGAAAAAAAAATTCTCATTAGAATTAACAGTATTAACTGTGTATGATATAATGATATTCAAGTTACATCGAAGGTCTACACTGGGACCAGGATCTTAGTTGATAGGATTAGAAAAGGCGAGTGATAATAGTAAAAATTGAAAGTTATATCGAAACCTTTAGACGTAATAAACTAGTTAATTCTTCAAAAATAAGCTGTTTTACAGAAAACGCCTAATATGCGATGTGATATTTTGCAATGTTTAATGTGTAAAAAACACACACAACACAACACACACGAACACACACACACACATTTTATGTGTATACAAAATAAATCTAAAAAAAAAATAAATAGAATTTTCTGTATCTAAAAATTGTTTTCGGAATTAATTAAAAAGCAAATATAAACCCGTATATAAAAACATTTTTGTCAAAAAACTTTTCTAATCCACTTTTTCATAATTAAGTAACATTATCATTTCTTTCATTGGCATTATTTCTTGTAATATTATTGTCAATAAATTGTTTATTTCGCATGATAGTTCTAGCGAACAATATACCGGAGGAGCGTATTGTTGCCAAATGTTTATGACAATTACTGCAATTTAAGATATTCTTGTGACACAATAAGTATGAATTCGCGAAATTTTTCAACGCCCGCGTTACAACTCTTCTAAACTTTTTTCCCGTGAGACAGTATAGAAAAAAGTTTATTGCAAAATTCCAATGATATATATGAAAGAAAAAGCCGCGACACCATTTTAGAAACATTTTTTCTTGCAACCTGAAAAAATAATGCTTCTTTAAAATGCATATTTTTACACTTACAACATATGTATATGTAATATCGTTTATTGTATATAATATTCTCTTTCTCAAATATGTGTATAATATCTTTTACCAATGTATATATTGTTTATTTTCTTCTGCAGCGGGATATTTGATTAAGATGACGTCCCAATAAAGTCCCAACGTTTCAACTATTCCGAGCGGCAACATTAAAATCAAATGTACTATAGATACAGCAAGCAACGTCCTGCTTGAGCTGTGTGGTTTTTTCCTTTTATATCTAAAATTATCTAGGAGATGCGCAAAATAACAATTACATATGTATATATACTCTCTTAAAGAGAGAAAGAAGATATCTCACACGATGATGACTTACGAGTTAATTCGTTGTGGATTTTATACGACTTTCTCATGCGAATAATCAGCAGCACGTTGCCGATAGATATAAAAAGCAACGGAAGCCATGTAGACAATGCGATATAAAAGTACATTGCACTGCCCCACGGTTTTATCTTCTCTTGACACGGCACGAACTCGAAAACGCTGTCAGTTTCGTATCCTACGATCGGCATATTCTATATATTTGAATAACAAATTATATGTAACGAGAAACATGCGATACACAAAACGAGATATACACTTTACCGCCGGAATATAACTTCGTTAAGGATATTATAAAGCTTATGCATGCTAAAGTGATGATTATGACCGCAGAGCAATTCTGACATCCACGAGCGCCAAATGGAAACATTATAGCGATCACACGCGTCCACGTGAGAGCGACGATCAGCCAGGTCGATGTAAATTGAAAAAGCTCCATGCTCACGGAACTCATGCCGCACAAGAACTTGCTGTTCTGCAGCAATGTTATTGTTAGAGCAAGTAGTATTACAATTGTAACAAAATATCAAATATATCTTTCAGTGTGCGCGCTGTTTTTTTACTCATTCAATTTATATTGAAACATGGTTGAAAAAAAAAACTAGATTTCAGACATATATAATATTACAAAAATATAGATTGAAAGCAAAACTTTAATAACAAGTCAAAGTAAAATACAATAATGAATTTTTATGCGCTTTCTATAGCAAGAATTTGGATAAAAAGTTTTCTGTAGGTAGGGGAGGGAGAAGAATTAGCATGAGTATTGAATGATGTAAAACTGTATAATTGCACACTCGATATTTACCATAAAAAGGTCGTTAACAAATGTGGAGTGCGATTTTGCGACGCTGATTGCATAATTGAAAATTAACGCTCCGTTGTCCGATATAGCGAGCGCGCTTAGATAAAGCGACAAATTGGAGTCACACAGCACAGGTGTGCTCAACATACTAAAAGATACAGCATTTAGCAATACACCTGTACGAAGTGGGTTAACAACATTGTATGAGAAACAGGTCAAAAATTACATCGTGCGCGCAATGACATTTCTTACCGAGCACTATGATAAACGGCGTCACGTAGCGAAGCAAGAAACGTACGAGTTTGACGAACGGCTGCAATGACAACCAGTAAATGCGCACCTCACAGGGCCATTTAATCTCCAATTCCGGTTGAGTGGAATTGTGAATGAAATCTAAGACTGTTACGGGCAGAGGACATTTCGTTCTAAAATTTTACAAGATACACAATCTGTGTGTAATTGATTTTTCACGCAAAATGAGAGAAAAAAAAAATACATTTGACGCAGGTCGCAGTGTGTCTTTCTTACCTGGACGTGTTTGCCGGGGAAAGCATGTTTGAATTCACCGGTTGCGACAACATATTCGCGACGAGTATCAACGCTCGAATGTTTCTATCACGTAGCAAAATCATTTTGCGCGACTAATAAAAGAACTTGTAAATTTGAGTGCAGTCTGCTACTACGTCTGAAGAAGAATTATCTCTGCTCTGTAGCATAGATATGACTAACAATGGGGCTTCCTTTTAATTAGAAGCTGCGAAGCATCTGTTGTCGATTATCATAACATGACGTAGCGTTCTAATTAACATTTTGTTTGTATTACTTATACATTGTGGTATTAGGAGTGCATTAACACCAAATGACATGATACTGAGCGATATGATTAAAAATGAGAACACTACGCTTATGTAAAATTTAACTCCGTTGAACGACACAATCTTTTATTAGATTTGTTCTTTTATTATATTAGATTTGTTTGTATATTGTAATTGAAAATGATAGAGAGAGAGAGAGAAAGAGAAAGAGAGAACACAATTAAAATTGTGTTAAAACATACCTGCTTTTAAATAGGAATGAAAAGTACTTAAGAGAATATTCAAACTTGAGAAGAGAGGCTTTATCGTACAATTGTAAAACTTTATTTTGTTTAACTTGAAAACTATATAACACAGTTACAATAAATTTACATGGCTAAAAAAAAAGATATGCGCGAAAAATAGCAGAAAATTAGTCGTCGTCATATAATAAACACAGTAGCGGTATATTTACCGTTAATTAAAAGCTTGAAACAGTATATTTACGTATATATATGTATATATATTTGTCATATTTTGCATTGTTGTCTCGCATCAATGTTATAATTCTCTAAACGGACTTCTATCCATCGCGAATTGAGATGATATGCTATTTCGATTCAATCGTGTAATCTTATGCACCGGTTTTGCGAGTTTGCAAGTATATTACTTTTTTTTACTGCGTAATATATATATATATAATATATATATATATATTTATATATATATGTATTTATATTATATATATGTAGAGGAACCACTCTCATTCTATACAAATATAATTTTTTAACATGTATATTATTAACATATAATATATATTTACATTTATATGATTCACACAAATTCACGAGTGAAAGGCACATGTTAAAACCACGACAGCTTTGATAATAATTTCGCTATTTTTAATCATTCTTGACCGCGCGCGCGCGTGCAAAGAATGCCTTACAACTATAGTATAATTCTCCTATCGGCTTTAAAATGTAAATAAATGCTTTGGCAAGTTACACATCTAAATATAACATAATGTACAGTTTAATATATGTGTATGCATGTGTGATATGTTCTATATATATAAATTTTTTTCTATTGATTGATTCGACGTTACAATATCTTTTGCGTGCGATGTATTTACACCAGAAAAAAATATTCAATTTATAACATATATAAATTTATAGAATTTGTTTAACGTATCCGGTATCAAATTGTGTGAATTCTCTCTTTTAATTAATTGTCGATATAATCGTTATTCATAATATTTTCTTCTCGTACATAGTTTTCTTCTATCTAGCAAAAATATATAAATTCTTTTTCTCTTCCGATGGTTCGCAAAAGGGCTCCAAGGTTTGTTAGAGACGCTATCCGATTATTCAGATGAGCGAGTAATTGTGACGCTTGAGTAAGATCATTCAAATGTTCCAAATAATGTGTGAAAAGTTGAGTTTGTTTTTCAAAACCGATCTTGCATACCCGAATCTTAGAAGCCCTACTTCGCATTCTTGTCTATATATATATATATATATATATATATATATATATATATATATATATATATATATATAGTGTATTATATATATATATATATATAATATAAATTATTATATTTCTATATACCGTGGCGCAATATATAACATCGATATTTTATATAAATTCAACTTGTCGTTTCCCTACTGAAAAAATATCTCCATTTCTTGAGAATATACTAATTATATATGTACATTAAATCTTTTATCAATTAATAACAAAAGAAATAGATTTGAAGATGCAAACCAATGTTGGATAATATTAGTTTCCATGCGATAATGTATATGTATACATGTACATACATATATATGTATATACACATCTGTTTGGTTTTATAATTTAGTATAAATACATCTTGTTTGATCTTTATACACATGGACACTCATGAAGATGTGCGATGCACTGAACGATATGAGCAAATAGAAAGATCTTTGTTGTGTTGCTTTGTAATGCTTTGATATTTCTTTTCATTTACACATGTAGTATAATGTTAGTTGAAGTTTTCTGCATATAAAACAACACATGAAGTTGAAAAATAGTTTTGAATTACATAGAAGTGTACTTGCTCGAAATGCAAAGTTTCTGAAATGAATGTCGTTCAATCCTTCAAAACTACGCGTTAATATCTACAATAAGTCTACGTAAACTATGTAAACTGTATGCCATCAAGAATGTTCGCAATTTTTCTTCAAAATAAAAAAGATCGTATTCCAACTTTGTAATTACGCCATTGACATAAAAACGTTAATGAATAATCGTAACGTTATTACATCTATTCCAACAGAATTATTTTTTTTATAATCAATACCGATTAATTGCTGTTGCTTGTAGATTTAAAATCTATGTGTGTGTAAGATACTGACAGCAAAGCAATTTCATTTTTCTTACAGAGTCTACATAGTTTAAAATTTATACATGAGAAGAAAAAAAATCATGTGACTTTTTATACTGACTTTGTATACTATGTATACAAAGCTATATATGTAGACTTAATTAAATTCTTAGTCGACATCTAAACATACTCTAAAAAATAAATTACATACTAATTGAATTAGTTGCAAACTAGATGTAGTGACATTACTTGCATTTTTTTGCGTTACTTGGAGAAAGTGTTTGATGAAAAAGAATAATTAGACCGTGTGTTGATTAAAAACGCGAATAGGATACTAGTTCTGGTTTTTAATCGTCAGCAAGATTAAGTGTGATCTTGTAAGCAAAGAATTAGTTTTTTTTAAATAGGATTTAGAGAAACACCCTATTAAAAAAAAAAACTATTCCTCACTTTGTCAAATTTGACACAGCCTTATTTTTATTACACGCTATCAAGAAAATCACGACAGCCAGATTGAAAAGCATCTACGCATGGTTCCATTACACAGTAATCCGTCTCCGTTTTTTGTATAGATTGTTCAACAAGTCGATTAAGAGAACATATTAGCGATATCTAAAAAAAACACAATAATAAGATAATGATTTGTTCGCGTTCGAATATAATAACATGAATTTTCACAATCTATCTCACATATAAAACGTTTTTATCATTCAACAAATTCACTATTTCAACATATTCACTATTTAACAGATCATCGAGCGAGTATAATCGTTTTCATAAGGTTTTTCTCTTCAGCGAAATAAATAGTTCTGTTCTTTGTAACATTTCACAGAACACATTACATGACAAATGTGCAATTATGTGCATATATAGTTCTCATACACATAATTGAAATCAAAGAAATATGGCAATACGTCATTCTTATTAATCTACGTGACACAGATGTCTTTAATTAAACGGTTTTGTTGACTTTGACTTAGTTATTCTACAGAATAAGTACAAATATTAAAGAAACACTCAGAGTGTAAATCCGACATCTTTTATATAAGGCTTTGATGTAGAACCTCATGAGATAAAGCACGAGCGTTATGTGTAGTAGTTGATTGCGATGCACATTCGAATTGGAAACTAGTCTTTTGTTCTCGATCACAGCCACTGAACAAGCAACAGAAATACATGTAATGTTTTCGCATATTCTTCTGCATATTCTTCTACAATCACTTTTTCACGTTTTACGGACGCCAGATAATGAGTGACTTTGCTCGATTCTAGTATTCACATCAGTGCAAAAAAACAGTGCCTGATTGTATATCGGCTGCATCGCGTGACGAGACGGAAGTTATTAGTTAGAGAAAAAATATCTGCGTGCGGAACCATATTAAACTGCAATGTAAAGTAGTGCCTGCACAACCGAGTTGCTTAATATTTTGTGTGGGAAACACTGGTCTGATATTCTATATCCTATTGCTATCTTGTACACACACAGGACATAGAATATTACTGACAAAAATAGAGTAAACAGTACTGACAGCAATGCCACTTAAATATATATATATATATATATATATATATAAATTGTGAAATACATCATTTATTTACAGAAATAAGAGAATTTACCAATTAAATATTTGCTTTACTTTTTCTTATATAAAATTTATTTAAACTTAAAAACAAACCGGATGTGAGAAGAAATATTCATGCAGTAATTTTTGCGATTTTTTCTAGTGTCTTACGCGAATACAAAAATAAAATGCTGTGTATGCAAAAACTCATAATGTTGACCTTCAACAAGAGCCAATGGAGCTCATTCAAGGCAGTCTCCTACGATATTTCCTGTGTCCTTCTGTGACCATATATTCTGCACTGATGCTATTCTCTATTATCGTACTGTTTGCCCTATTAAAGACCACTTTATTTCGCAACTGAAGTTTCACTTTGTCTCTCGTCGAGTATATATTTTTTTTTATTTATATTTATCAGTGATGTTTTGTTTTTTTTTGGTTTTTTGGTTTTTTACCATCAACATCTCCTAAATCTATACTGATATCTTATCTGCAATTAACAACTTACACATGCGTCCTCATCTCAATAATAATTCATAATTCATTCATGTTAAAATATTTTGTCAAATTTGTATCAGAAGATAAAGCTGCGCTTTACATATATATCATACTTTCTAATATCACCGTGGTATTTTTTTATGTACACGTACACATTATGTACAACGTTGATGCGCGTCTAAGCGATGTGTCACACACGACAGTCAGATTTATCAGCGAGACTTGTTTACTTTTATTATTCATACTTTAATATGTTCGTTGTACTGAATCAGATTAATTTCTTACCTGAAATCTTAAACTCTATCTGTTGAGTACGGTTACCACTGTTATAAGGAACTCAGTAAAAAACGATTGAGATTATTACATTTCCAAGACGAACAAACAATCATAAATAGGCTATTAAACGATATTTTCTCAGAGCAAGATTCTCTCGTTAAAAGTAAAAAATTTAACGAAACTAAAAAACATTTATACTAATCAGAATTTTAATCAAATATAAAGACTATTTTTTAGAAAAACTGATTTATACTGTTTTTTTTTTTTAAATAAATATGAACACTTAGAGCAGTTTGTTTTTTTTTTCAACGATCAAAACGCTATTCATTGTAATATCGAATTATTGTACTGTGCATTCCTGTTCATATCCACGATATTTACAAAAATATGCGTATATAAGTACCAGGAAGTACCTATATCATCTCCTAGCGGCACTTTAGCTTGTCTGTACGTTCTTTATGTGTCGACTGCACACTTGACTATTAGAGATTTAATATGAATTATTAATTGCACTGCCTTACATCCAACACCGACTACTTAGTCGGGTTTGTAGATTGGAATTTTTGGAATAAATTCTATTAAAAGAACCTGTAATATAAAAAATAATTTATCAATATCCGTGGAAATTGCAGTTATATGAACTAGTTTTTCTGATATTTTCATAAATTGTTTTCTTACATATTCCATCATGGATGAGCTATCGCATCTTTGTTTTGCCAATCTCCAATGCAATCCTAGTTTATGGTAGAGCCTACTGTTTTCCCATTCCAACAGTTTGTTTAACGAGTGCTGAGTCTGAAACAGAAAGACAAATCATTAGCATGTTTTTCATATTCTCTTGTCACACACATTCTTACACGTATTTGTAAAATGTACATATATGTGTTTAAACACCATCATAAAACTCACAAACTTTGACTAAATAGTTATGTCTTACTTACCCGTTTGCTCAAACAAATGACAGGCCACAATGAACATCCTAGAGTACAGCAGCAACATACACAACCGCAGAATAACCACTTAACATTAACAGGTAAAGTTTTTTTTAATACACTGTTTATTCTCATAACAGTTGCCTTAAATTCTTCTGGAGCCACACGGGACATCAGGCCGTTAGGAAACTCCGATTCAAAACGATTACTGAGCCCAAACCTAAAAAGAATACAAAATTATCTAGATTAATGGTAATAATTCTTTATTACATATATTTATATTTGGATAATAATTAAAAAAAAAACTACATATTCACTACAATATTTCACATCTACAATAAGAAAAATTCGACTAATTACTTTTATTTTCCAGCTTTTTAACTAAATCTAAGTTAATATAAACTTGTGAAAGTTTTACTAACATGGTATTTTATACTAGAAACATTTATTTAGCATCGAAGCATTCTGCTGAATAAACAATATGCAAAAATATCATCGGAATCAAGTATTTTATTACGGACAGTCTCATAAATATTTATAATGTCATTAAAAATGTAAGTAGACACCACCACTCATGTTTCTCTTTTCCTCATTCAGGCAGTTATAATCTCATAGTCATGCATATACAACTATAATGTCATATATTTCACAGATTTATAACATGAAACTTCACTTTCTGAATTGGAAGAGAATATGTATGCGCACAACAAAAAAAATTTCCAAAACTACTCATGTGATTATGAGATGTGTACTCATCAATAAAGATGATTAAAACTCGTCAAACAACAAAAATCGGAAAACATTCCGCGATTTGATACGTGATGAGAATTTAAATGACCAAAGAGGTGTAGGCTTTGTCTACCACTGTGGTGCGAATCCGACACAACAAAGAAAATTGCGCGCGCGCAAATGGTCATCATCTGTTCTCCACATGTGTCGCTCTTATGTTGTTTTGCTGATGCATGTACATATAAACTTACACTGTCATATTGCCAGCTCCGCGGATGACGATCGGATCCGGCACCATCGCGACATAATGATCCTCCAGATTCTGCTCGTTCTCCTCTTCCTCCTCGTAAATCGCGTCGAAATCCGCCATCGCGATGTGAAATCCACCGCGGTCTTCTCGCAGAAGAAAGAAAACGTGCTCGCAAAGAGACGTTTGTTATTTTCTGTGCGTACGTGTGCGTATGTCTGCGTTGATGACACAACAGCGTGCGTGCGTGTGTACGCACCTCCTTCTGTCGCAAAACTGGCCAGGTCGACGACGCGCGACGCGACGCGACGCTCTCGCGTGCGCGTTTCTCACTCACATCCCCGCCGTGACGAGCTTCCGACACGTCGTCACGCTCGCTCCGGTGCGATTAACACAGGCGACGCTCATCTTTCACGGAAAAACGGCACTTGGGCTATAGGCCAGCTGATATAGGCTCACACGACAAACTGTCACGCGATTATCGTTCGCCACTACGAATCGTCTCATTCACTCGCTCGCTCTGTGTCTCCGCGCAAAACGTTGCACGTTCGCGCGACGCGTACTATACGATGTGATTGCGTTGTACTTGTGCTGCCCACTGATGCAAGATCGAACCGGAGAGCATCGAAACATCGAGATGGGACACACGGACGCGATTCTCACTTGTGTGTGTTCCCATTACTTCGATACTCTCGATTATTCGATACTCTCGCACTTCGATTCTTGTCGCTGCGCGCGGTTCGACTTCGAGAATGCGCGCGCAACTAGGCGCGCTTCACTATGGTCATTCTAGCGGGCAGCGAGTGACACGACACCGGAACAGAACGTCTCTTCAAATTATCAGGTATTTCTCGCATTTATTGTTGTTTAGCGCGTAAATATTTGCAACACGTACGTGCCGCGAAGTGTCGGGCGTTCGATGGAATACGTACTTAGCATCGCGCACTTGCTAAGTGCAAGATATGAGGAAAAATTGTTTCG